>CM035838.1:239082150-239374650 GCA_020510985.1 Pholidichthys leucotaenia | reverse complement strand
CATAACCGTAAAGTGGCGCTGGGTTACCTCTTATCCTGTTGTGGGGGAAAAACTTCCTCACCGTGGCACAATTCAGCAGCGATCCCTCTGTCCCCGTGTCGAGCAGCAGCGGCACCTCCACACCGTCCAGTGTTACTCTGCAAAACGTGCACCCGTTGGTACTTGGGGACACCGTGTTGATAGTTGTCGGGGGTGGGCAGAGTGATTTCTTCTGTGGGCTCTCCAGCTCAGACACACAGCACACTCTGGCATAATGGTTCAAGCGTCCACACTTGCCACAATGCTTCCCTCTAGCCGGGCAATCCCTAGCCTTATATTGGTGCTTTGTGGACCCGCAACCCATGCACAGGGTTTTTCCCGGGGCAGACCTTCGGCTGATAGCATTGGGTTCTATCACAACATCATCCACGCTATCCTCACTATCCACTACTAATGCTGTGGCGGAAAGCTCCGGCTGATGCTGTGACTGGTGCCAGTTTAGCTCCAAGGTTAGCTTGTCCGTGGTCTCTATCTGAAGAGCTAGCTTGACAGCCCTAGCTAACGTTAAGTCACAAGGCACCGTGAGTAACCTAACTTGTAAAGCAGCGCTGTTCGTCTGCTCCGCCAGCTGGTCATGTATCATTTCTTCCTCCAATGACCCAAAACGACACTTGGTAGCCAGCTGCCTCAAGTCGGCGATGAACTGGTGGACTGGCTCACCCACCCACTGGTGTTGCTGCCAGAATCTAATCCTCCGGACAATCATGCTATCCGGGATGTGAAAATGGCTCGCCAGCAGTTTGACTATGTCCTCAAATGAGTCCGCAGCCCCGAGTGTGCGTAGGATACGCTGGCCTTCAATTCCCAAATTATGTACAAGGAGAGCACATGCTCTTAGCTTATTTAGCTCAGCCAGGTCGAGCGCGATGATGTAGTTTTGGAAGGCTGCAAACCATCTTGGCCAGGACACAGGCGGATTGCCCGGGAGCTCCAGCAAGGGCCAAAGCGGTGAAATTCACGCATCCGTGGTTTATTCTCGTCGCCAAAATGTTATGTCTGTAAATACCTTGGCGAAATGAGGAGATGGGGTGAGCAGTCGAACTCAGCTTTATTGATGTTGGACACACCACGCAACCACCAGGCAGGGGCATCAGCAAAAACGTTGTATAATGGATGCCCCCTGACATTTATAGGGCGGTGCAGTTGCGGAAGAGGAAGTGGCCGCCACTACACCACACTTCACAGTAAAGGACACATCAAACCCAACATCACACATGCACCGAAAAGTAAAAAGGACTGTTCGTTCGTACCCCTCCGTGGATTGTCACCTTATTGTGGTGGAGGGGTTTGAGTGCCCGAATGATCCCAGGAGCTATGTTGTTGGGGGCAACTTGCCCCCGGCAGGGTCTCCCAAGGCCAACTGGTCCTGGGAAAAGGGCCAGACTAAGAGCGGTCCAGTGGATCTCATTGAAAAACGTTACATCGAGGACATCAGTGGAGCCCAAGTGGCCACTCCTATGAAAAATTTCTGGAGGTGCCTGTTGGATTGTATTTTATATATATATATATATATATATATATAAGTTTTATATACAGTGGGGTAAAAAAGTATTTAGTCAGCCACCAATTGTGCAAGTTCTCCCACTTAAAAGATGAGAGAGGTCTCCAATTTTCATCATAGGTATACCTCAACTATGAGAGACAAAATGAGAAAAAAAAAAATCCAGAAAATCACATTGAAGGATTTTTAATGAATTAACTGGTAAATTCCTCGGTAAAATAAGTATTTGGTCAATAACAAAAGTTCATCTCAATACTTTGTTATATACCCTTTGTTGGCAATGACAGAGGTCAAACGTTTTCTGTAAGTCTTCACAAGGTTTTCACACACTGTTGCTGGTATTTTGGCCCATTCCTCCATGCAGATCTCCTCTAGAGCAGTGATGTTTTGGGGCTGTCGCTGGGCAACACAGACTTTCAACTCCCTCCAAAGATTTTCTATGGGGTTGAGATCTGGAGACTGGCTAGACCACTCCAGGACCTTGAAATGCTTCTTACGAAGCCACTCCTTCATTGCCCGGGCAGTGTGTTTGGGATCATTGTCATGCTGAAAGACCCAGCCACGTTTCATTTTCAATGCCCTTGCTGGTGGAAGGAGGTTTTCACTCAAAATCTCACGATACTGGTACTGATGTACTTGTCCTTTTAGATCTTAGTGCAGCTTTTGATACTATTGATCATAATATTCTACTTGATAGATTAGAACACTATGTTGGACTTAATGGAACTTCGTTGCAGTGGTTTAGATCTTATTTATCTGATAGGTTCCAGTTTGTTCATGTAAATGATGAGTTTTCTCTCAGCTCAAAGCTTAGTCATGGAGTTCCACAGGGATCTGTGCTTGGCCCTACTCTTTTTAGTTTATATATGCTTCCGTTAGGTAACATTATTAGAAAGCACTGTATACATTTTCACTGTTATGCAGATGACACACAATTATACCTGTCAATGAAGCCAGATGATACTAATCAATTAGCCAAGTTAGAAGCCTGTCTTAAGGAAATCAAAGTTTGGATGACTTGTAATTTCCTGCTATTAAATTCAGATAAGACTGAAGTCATTCTTGTTGGTCCAAAAAACCTTAGAAATTCCTTTCCAAATCAAACTTTCAGTTTGGATGCAGTTACTCTTTCTCTTAATAGCTCTGTGAGGAACCTTGGAGTTATTTTTGATCAGGATTTGTCCTTCAATTCACATATTAAATTTGTTTCTAAGACTGCCTTCTATCATTTGCGTAATATTGCCAAGATTAGGAGCATCTTGTCTCAGAGTGATGCTGAGAAGCTGATCCACGCTTTTGTTAGCTCGAGATTAGATTATTGTAATTCTTTATTATCAGGCTGTCCTAAAACATCTTTAAAAAGTCTTCAGCTGATCCAAAATGCTGCAGCAAGAGTTTTAACAGGTACTAGAAAGAGAGATCATATCTCTCCGGTTCTGGCCTCCCTTCATTGGCTTCCCATAGAGTTTAGAATTAAGTTTAAAATCCTTCTTCTTACTTACAAAGCTCTAAACAATCAGGCTCCTTTTTATTTAAAAGATCTGATACTACCGTATCATCCTAACAGAGCACTACGCTCCCAAAATGCAGGTTTACTTGTAATACCTAGAATCTCCAAAAGTACAATGGGAGGCAGAGCCTTCAGTTATCAAGCTCCTCTCCTGTGGAATCAGCTGCCAATCTGGATTCGGGAGTCAGACTCGATCTCTGTTTTTAAGAATAGGGCTAAAACCTACCTTTTTGATATAGCCTACAATTAGGGAGGGATCATGTGTTTCTGAACCCTCCCTTAGTTATGCTGCTAATAGGTTTAGTCAGCCGGGGGACCTCCAGTAATGCACTGGGCCTCACTCCTTTCCTCACTCTCTATGAAATATTTTTTTTTTGCTGGTCATTAACATTTGTTTGTTCTCTCCCATAGATTGAGTCCCCATCGTGCTGTTTGCTCTCTACATGTCTGTTCTTTTCTTCTTCTCTGTCCCCTCACCCCCCAGCCAGTCGCAGCAGATGACTGCCCCTCCCTGAGCCTGGTTCTGCTGGAGGTTTCTTCCTGTTAAAAGGGAGTTTTTCCTCTCCACCGTCGCCAAGTGCTTGCTCACAGGGGATCGCCTGATTGCTGGGGTCTTTCTGCAACTGTGGGGGTCCTCCCTACAGTTGATAGTGCTATGAGATGACTGTTGTTGTGAAATGGCGCTATATAAATAAAGTTGAATTGAATTGAATTGAATTGAATTGATACATGGCCCCATTCATTCTTTCCTTTACATGGATCAGTCGTCCTGGTCCCTTTGCAGAAAAACAGCCCCAAAGTATGATGTTTCCATCCCCATCCTTCACAGTAGGTATGGTGTTCTTTCTCCTCCAAACATGACAAGTTGAGTTTTTACCAAAAAGTTCTATTTTGGTTTCATCTGACCATATGACATTCTCCCAGTCCTCTTCTGGATCATCCAAATGCTCTCTAGCAAACTTCAGATGGGCCTGGACATGTACTGGCTTAAGCAAGGGGACACGTCTGGCACTGCAGGATTTGAGTCCCTGGCGGCGTAGTGTGTTTCTGATGTAGCCTTTGTCACTTTGGTCCCAGCTCTCTCCAGATCATTCACTAGGTCCCCCCATGTGGTTCTGGGATTTTTGCTCACTGTTCTCGTGATAATTTTGACCCCACGGGGTGAGATCTTGCGTGGAGCCCCAGATCGAGGGAAATTATCAGTGGTCTTGTATGTCTTCCATTTTCTAATAATTGCTCCCACAGTTGATTTCTTCACACCAAGCTGCTTACCTATTGCAGATCCAGTCTTCCCAGCCTGGTGCAAGTCTACAACTTTGTTTCTGGTGTCCTTTGACAGCTCTTTGGTCTTGGCCATAGCGGAGTTTGCAGTCTGACTGTTTGAGGTTGTGGACAGGTGTCTTTTATACTGATAACGAGTTCAAACAGGTGCCATTAATACAGGTAACGAGTAGAGGACAGAGGAGCCTCTTAAAGAAGAAGTTACAGGTCTGTGAGAGCCAGAAATCTTGCTTGTATGTAGATGACCAAATACTTATCTTACCATGGAATTTACCAATTAATTCATTAAAAATCCTTCAATGTGATTTTCTGGATTTTTTTTTCTCATTTTGTCTCTCATAGTTGAGGTATACCTATGATGAAAATTGAAGACCTCTCTCATCTTTTAAGTGGGATAACTTGCACAACTGGTGGCTGACTAAATACTTTTTTGCCCCACTGTATATATACAGTATATACTGTATATATACTGTGTATTTACCGGAGTGGTGGCTCAGTTGGTAGAGCATCCGCTCCACACCCGGGAGGCAGGGGTTCAAATCCCGGCCGGGTCATGCCGAAGACCATATAAAAGTGGAACTTCCTGCCGTCCAGCTTGGTGCTCAGCAATAATGGAATGGAGGAGGGAAATCTGTGGCGGCGCCTTGCATGGCAGCGGCCCTCTGATTCTACACTTGGGGAGTGTGTGATTAACACTGTAGATAGGTAAAACACAATCTCGTTCTACTGTACATGATTGGTTGTACGGTTGAATGACAATAAAGGGTGATTTAATTGATTTTAATTTATATACAGTATATATATTATTATGGCAGTTCCCTGGGCTAGAGAGGGGTGATGCCCCGCCTTTGGGAGGTGGCGTCCCCTGGGGTATATAAGCCAGCTGCAGGAGATATCTTGTTTCTTCGCTGTGGCTCCTGTGCTCGCGTTAAAGTCTCCTGTGTTCCTGTGTTCTCGTTCTCAATAAAACCTACAAAACGTCACCTCGACTCCTTCCTAATTTGAGACACAACATTTGGCGACAAGGATATACAGAGATGGAGAGGGCTGCTACTGTGTTTCGTCCCTTTTTGGAGGCTCTGGGTGAGCCATTGGTCCCTTGGGCCAGATGGTACTTGGCCTTCGAAAACTATCTTATGGCGCTGGACCTCGGCGACCTAGACAAATTACATGCAAGGGCTATTCTGGTCCACAACCTTGGTATGGAAGGCCAGAGGATCCTGAGCACACTTGGAGGAGGTGACTCATTCGGCAATGTAGTGAGGCTCATGGCTGGCTACTTTTGCACCCCTGAGAACACCATAATGCAGCGCATACAGTTCAGGCAATGGCGCCAGCAGCCCGGAGAGTCGGTTCAGCAGTTTGTGGTGGACTTTCGGCAGCTGGCGGGTGAGTGCAGGTTCGGGGCTTTGGAGGAGGAGATGGTCCACGACCAGTTAGCAGAACGCGTGGCCAATTCCTCGGCGAGAGTCTGCCTGCTAACCCATGCTAGTGAGCTAACACTGCTAGCAGCCATGGAGCTAGCACAACAGCACGAGGTAGCGGAAAGGCTAACAAAGAATCTCGGTGACACGGAGGCCCTGCACAGGAACGTCAAACAGTGGAAGGCACTGGCCTTGGATTCGGATGATGGCAGTGAGGATGAATACGCGGCCATTGTGAAAATTAGGTCCCCCCTGGAGACGCAGAGATACTATGGCTGCAGATCCAGTAGACACCGCTACAGAGCAAGGGAGTGTGCAGCGAGGGGCAAGCGTTGTGGACGGTGTGGTTTGTTCCACCATTTCACCAAAATTTGCTGCAATTTCAAGAAGGAGGAACGGGGAACTGAAAAAGGGAATTTAAAGAAGAAGACACCTACAGTGGTCCAAACTGTGTCTCCCAACACTGATGGTCGTATTCTTTGTAACATTCTGTTGGATGGGACGTCAATACCAGTGTTGATGGACACGGGGTCGGCGGTCTCCATCTTGAATCTGGCAACGGTAAAGAAGTTCTTTCCCCATTACATCGTGAGTAAAATGAACACTGCCAGTTACAGGTATGGTAGCAACCCCCTGGACATTGTGGGCTCGGTATGGCTGTCGGTGAGGTACAAAAAAAGCCTCTATGTGTGCAGCCGAGTTCATGGTGGCCCGTACTGGTAACAATCTGATGGGCTGTGATTTGTTTTATGGGCTTGGGTTCTCCATCACCTGCGGAGAAGTGGAGGAGTGGTCAGGTGGTGGACCGTGGGACCTGCCAATTTATTCAGGAAGTGGCGAAGAAGCGTGGAACTTAGGGTGGCCTATTCCAAGTGAAGAGGGACGCTGCCAGCACCAGAGTACGCCGACACGATGTGAACTCCATGCCAGTGTTTGCGGTCCTGGGGATGCGGGAGCTGAACGGCATGGTTTAGCCCCAGTGAAGGCGGATGGTTTCAGAGAGCAGGCGCAGTGTGGCTCCGGTGGCCGGCCGAGTACTACTGTTGAGCCAGGCACTGCCAGCACTGCTCCAACACAGCAAATGAAAGTGATTGGGCTGAGACCAGATGGCACGAACCCTAGCCATGCCCAGAATGAAAACAAGGGACAAGGCTCGAGCAAGCTTAGCGGGACGCTGAAGAGCCATATGGCTACTGGTTTGCGATGTAGAAGAAGGAGAAAGCCAGTGAGTGCTCCCCTGGGCAAGGGTGATGGTGTGCGCCCTAGGGGCGAGCCTTGGCTAGGATGTGTGCACAGGTCAAGGGAACAGAGAGATGGACAGGGTGATCTGCGTGTGGTACAAGCTGACGACAATGGGTACCTGAAGTTGACAGATGGGTCAAGACAGCACCCGAACGAGCTGTGGCATTCGGGAAAGAAGGGATGCCAGTGCAGCCTGTCTCCAGCCACGAAAAGACGGAGGTGCTCTGGGAGTGGGCCATGGGATGGACACTTCAGAGGGGGGCCTACGGGAGACCCGGGTTAGAACTTTGTGCTGGGGCTTACAGTGTGTCTAGCTTTCATGTGTTTGCAGTGTGTTTGCTAAGATGTGAAGTGTGACCACTGTTGTTGGCTGTGAGTGTTATAGGCGTGTGTGGGAAGGTGCAGTAACACCTGGGTGTGAAAGTTAGTGAGGAGTGTGTGCGAGTGAAGTAACTGCCCTATGTTGTGTACTTGGTGATTTTGCTATGGAGTTTCTGTGCCCAATTTTGGGGTGGAATAGCGGGTTCGTGGAGTAGGGTACCGCCATTGTTCATACTTGTATATTCTGTATGGTTGTAATGTTTGTATCTATTTATTTTGGGATTAATTTATTTTGGTGTGTGACCTTTTTCCTTTCAGTGACTGTTCTTTTACATAGCGGAGTGCTCCGCTGGGCCAGTGTGGTGTGTGTATGTGTAGGACTGTGAACATTTTGTATTAGAGTGTGAGTCGAGCGTAAATTATTTGGGTGGGCCAACTGTAGTGCTTGTGATTTTTTCAAGGGGGGGAAAGAATGTTGGATCGTATGGCGGTGCCCTGGGCTAGAGAGGGGTGACACCCCGACTTTGGGAGGTGGCATCACCTGGGGAATATAAGCCAGCTGCGGGAGACATCTTGTCTCTTCGCTGTGGCTCCTGTGCTCGCATTAGAGTCTCCTGTGTTCCTGCGTTCTCGTTCTCAATAAAACCTATAAAACGTCACCTTGACTCCATCCTAATTTGAGACACAACAGTGCCCCTGTTTATGCCACTACTACCGGTTATAACCCCTCCCCATTTACACAAGAGGGAGGAGATGAGGGGAAACAAGGGAGAGTTGCAACTAAATTCTTGTTTAAATATTTTTCTCTTGATGAGACTTTTGAGAACATGTGGACATTTCATGTTTGTGTTAATTACAGATGGTTGAGGGTGTCTAAGTCAATTAAAGATGGTTATTCAGCACCCTTTACTCAGGGAAGTCTCTCAAGTCTTGGTCTCACTAACTGATTTAACCCAGTGTTAAGTGGCTTTCAACTCTGACTTTTAGGTTACAATGTGCACTCAAAATAGTTTTTCTTTTGGTTTCACTGATAAGGTGGAGGAATTATTTAGCATGTTAGTTGTTAGCCACTGCTAGCAACGACCCAACTGAATACAAGGCTGCTGTAGGTCATATACGTGTAAAAACATCCAAGAAACCTGGTCAGAGATGTTAAAAATGAAGAAAGAGCAACCTGTGGCCACACATGTGACCTACTTTGTGACTTATTTAAGGCCTCACATTTGAGATAAGAACAAAGACAGAATTTCCTTGGAGATAACAGGAAGCTGGAAGGTGTTAGCTTTGGTATGCAAGGCCTGAGACTGTGGGGGTGATATTAAGGGATTTTAGAGGAGATGCATTGTTACTGGTGATTATAATGCAATGTGACTTGTGATGCAAAGTGACGTGATTATAATGCAATGTGACTTGTGATGCAAAGTGACTTGTGAGCTGTGAGAGTCCCGGGTATTTAAGGGACGAGAGTTTCCTGTGATTTCCTCTTTCTTTGTTGAGATGATGGTGAATGTGAATAAAGCTGCTTTGAGAGAGATCAGTCTCATCCTTTTCACATTCCCACACTGGTGACCCAAGACGTAGCATGCAACAACAGGAGAGTTCCCCGGGGCCAGCCTCATCAGGAGCCCCCAGCCAAGCGAATGCCGCTACAGTCCAGCTACCGGACTTTTGGCAGAACAATCCACGCTCCTGGTTCCACGCGGTTGAGGCACAATTCAACCTCTGGGGAATATCGGTAGACGACACAAAATTCTACCATGTGGTCGCAAGACTGGACAACCACACAGCTCAGCACGTGGAGAGCCTTATCGAGCAGCCGCCAGACAGCGACAAATACGGCGCGTTGAAGGCTGCACTCATCCAGCACTTCACCCCCTCCGTTGAGGAGCGAGCAGAGAGACTCCTGGCGCTGACTGAGTTGGGAGATGACACGCCCGTTAATCTGATGGAGAAGATGTTGAGGTTGAAAGGCTCAGATGACGACCACTTCATCTTCACCCACCTCTTCCTCAGGACCCTACCATCAGCGACGAGAGTGACCCTGACCAGTTCGCCATTGTTGGCCCAGCGGGACTACCGCGCACTGGCCCGGGAGGCGCAGCGAATTGTCAACGCTAGCAGACGGCCGCAGCAGCGGAACTCGGCGCGATGACCGCAGATGGCAGGGGGCCAGGGGCAGCAGTAGCAGACCCACCGATGGTGGCAGCGGCGAGAGGCAAGGAACGCGGAGGAGAGGTCCTTTGTTTCTACCATCGCCGTTTCGCAGAGAGGGCACGCAAGTGTGTACCACCGTGCCAGTTTCAGCGTTCGGGAAACGCCAAGACCGGGGGTCGTAGCAGCCGCGGCCCTCGGGGAAGAGAACAAGCTGCTCTACTTGTTGGACGCACGCTCGGGGAGGCAGTTCCTCGTGGACACAGGCTCCCACTTGAGTTTCATCACACCTTCCTACGCGGACAGGCTGGCAGGTCCCAGAGGTTCCGGGGTGACAGCAGCGAACGGCTCGGAGATTAAGACATTTGGTGAGAAGACTCTGCTTCTGTCTCTACACGGCCGTACTTTTGAGTGGACTTTTGTTATAGCAGCAGTGAATTTCAATATGTTGGGGGCTGAATTTTTGTGCTCACATGGTTTATTGGTTGATCTCGCTAACAGGCGCCTGGTTAATGCATTTTCTTTTGATTCTATTCCCTGTACAGCGCGAGTGGCCCCGCCAACAGCACAAGCCAACGTCACAGCTGCAAGTGGCAAGTTCCACACACTGCTCACTCAGTTCCCAGCACTCACGGTCCCTACATTTTCGGCAACAGTCGCTAAACACGGGGTGGAGCATTTTATTACCACTACCGGACCGCCCGTTTTTGCAAAAGCTCGGCGCTTGGACGCAGCTAAACTGGCCATAGCGCGCGAGGAGTTCCCTGAGAACCCTGGTTCACAGCTAAGCTCAGACAGATCAGGAAGGAGAAGGAAGCAGCGCTGAAAAGTGGAGACAGGGACTGCTACAGGGAGGTTAAATACCGGTTTAACAGAGAGCTGAAGAGGGCTAAATCTGTGTACTCAGAGAGACTCCAGCAGCAGTTCACTGCTAATGATTCGGCTTCCGTGTGGAGAGGACTGAGGCAGATCACCAACTATCGGCCTCAGGCTCCTAAAGGTCAGGATGACAAAGCCCTTTGTCAGAGACTGTCCCAACACTATGCCCGTTTTGACACCTCGTCAGCTGTGTCCAACTCCCCCCCTCCCTCCAGCTCCACAGCCTCCACATTCCCTACTTCATTTAAGGCACCCCCCCCACCTCCCCCCCTCCCCTTATCATCAGTGAGCAGGATGTGCTCAAACAGTTCTCCAGACTGAACCCGCGCAAGGCCCCCGGCCCAGACGGCGTGTCTCCCTCCACCCTGAGACTCTGTGCGAAACAGCTGGCTCCTGTATTCACAGACATTTTTAACACCTCCCTTAAGTTATGCCACGTGCCATCCTGCCTCAAATCCTCCACCATCATCCCTGTCCCCAAGAAGCCACGGATCACTGGACTTAATGACTACAGACCTGTAGCGCTCACCTCTGTAGTCATGAAGTCCTTTGAGCGCCTGGTCCTGTCCCACCTCAAGTCCATCACCACCCCTCTCCTGGACCCGCTGCAGTTTGCCTACCGAGCCAACAGGTCTGTAGACGATGCAGTCAACCTGGCCCTCCACTCCATCCTGCAGCACCTGGACTCCCCGGGAACCTACGCCAGGATCCTGTTTGTGGACTTCAGCTCCGCATTCAACACCATCCGCCCCGCTCTGCTCCGGGACAAGCTGTCCCTGCTCAACGTGCCTGACTCCCTCTGCAGGTGGATCATCGACTTCCTGACGGACCGGAGGCAGCATGTGCGGCTGGGAAAGACTGTCTCAGACTATACTAGCATCAGCACCGGATCACCCCAGGGCTGTGTACTTTCCCCCCTACTCTTCTCCCTTTACACCAACTCCTGCACCTCCAGCCACCAGTCTGTCAAGTTGATCAAGTTTGCGGACGACACCACCCTCATCGGGCTCATCTCCAACGGCGACGAGTCCGCCTACAGGAGAGAGGTGGCCCAGCTGGCGTCCTGGTGCAGCAATAACAACCTGCAGCTGAACGCTCTGAAGACAGTGGAGATGATTGTAGACTTCAGGAAAGTCACTACTCCTCTGCCCCCCCTCACCCTCTCAGGCTCTCCCATCACCATTGCTGATTCCTTCCGCTTCCTAGGCACTACCATCACCAGGGACCTCAAATGGGAGCTGACCATCAGCTCACTCATCAAAAAAGCCCAGCAGAGGATGTTCTTCCTGCGGCAGCTGAGGAAGCTCAAGCTACCCACCAAGATGTTAGTGCAGTTCTACACAGCCATCATCGAGTCCATCCTCACCACCTCCATAACCGTGTGGTACGCAGGAGCCACTGCCAGGGACAGACTAAGGCTGCAGCGCGTCGTGCGCACTGCTGAGAAGGTGATCGGCTGCAAGCTCCCTTCTCTCCAGGATCTGTACATCTCCAGGACCCGGAGGCGTGCTAGCCGGATCATAGCCGATCCCTCACACCCTGGTCACGTACTGTTTGCCCCCCTCCCCTCTGGTAGAAGACTTCGGTCCATCCAGACTAAAACCTCCCGTCACATGAACAGCTTCTTCCCCTCTGCCATTAGACTGCTGAACACTAAGTGACTCTCGTGCACCATGTACAGCAGCTCAACCAGACTCATGTCAATCATCACTGTTTTCTTCCTGCATTACCGACTGCACTATATAGTTCTCCACAGTATCTGCTGCTGGCTAATATATATTTTAACTGTTGACCAGTATCACTTAATCTTATCCTACACTTTATTACATGTATAGTTTATTTCTCTTATCTTATCATGTTTAATGTTGCAGCATTGTACCGAGACAAATTCCTAGTTTGTGTACTACATGAACAATGGCAATAAACCTGATTCTGATTCTGATTCTTCTGAGTTCGCCAACCTGGAGAGGTTGGGCATTATCAGGCGTTCAAAAAGTCCGTGGGCTTCCCCGCTACACATGGTCCCGAAGGCTGACGGATCATGGTGACCTTGCGGGGATTTCCGCAGGTTAAACAACGCTACAGCGCACGACCGCTACCCAATCCCACATATCAAAGATTTTTCCGTTCATTTGGCAGGGGCTCGTGTTTTTTCTAAGATCGATTTGGTCCGCGGTTACCACCAAGTCCCAGTGCGCGCTGAGGACATACCCAAAACAGCGGTAATAACTCCATTTGGCCTATTCGAGTTTTTACGCATGCCATTCGGGCTTAAAGGGGCTGCACAGACGTTCCAACGCATGATGGATGCGGTGCTACGCGATCTCCCTTTCGTGTTCGTCTACTTAGATGATATTTTGGTAGCCAGCGCGTCCGAAGACGAACACGAAAACCACCTAGCCACAGTTTTCCGGAGGTTGGGAGATCACGTGTTAATAATCAACCCAGCGAAGTGTCAGTTCGGGGTGGCGCAGATTGATTTTTTAGGACACCGCGTCTCCCCCGAAGGAGCGGTTCCGCTTCCTGACAAAGTGCGCGCGGTAGCAGATTTTCCCCGGCCACAGACGGTCAGGGCGTTACAGGAGTTTTTGGGAATGGTGAATTTTTATAACCGCTTTCTCCCCCGCGCGGCGCAACTCATGCAACCACTGTATGCCGCGCTCAAAAAACAGAAACCCGCAAATAAGGTCGAGTGGTCCCTGGAGCGGGAGCAAGCGTTCTTGGAGGTTAAAGCAGCCTTGGCAAAGGCTGCGTTGTTGACACACCCAGACCCAATGGCCAGCATAGTGCTCACTACTGACACGTCTGATGTGGCCATAGGGGCGGTCGTGGAGCAGCACGTAGCCGGGGTTTGGCAGCCCCTCGCCTTTTTCAGCAGGACCTTGCGCGATAGTGAACGTAAATACAGCGCATTCGACAGGGAGCTGCTGGCTCTCCATTTGGCCATCCGCCACTTTCAGTTCTGGCTGGAAGGACGCTGTTTCACCGTGTTCGTTGACCACAAGCCGTTAACATTCGCGATGGCCAAGGTTTCCGAACCGTGGTCAGGCCGGCAACAGAGACAGCTGGCCGCGATTTCAGAGTTTACCACTGATATTCAGCATGTGGCGGGCAAACTGAATGTAGTGGCAGATTGCCTCTCGCGTGCCGTGGCGGCTCCAGTCAGCGTAGGGATAGATTACGCAGCCATGGCCGCAGAGCAGGTTAGTGACGCAGATGTGCGCGCACTCCAGTCTGGACCAACAGGGTTAAGGCTGGAGAACAGGGTGCTGCAAGACGGTATGCCCCCTGTAATCTGCGATGTCTCCACTGGACGGCCGCGTCTAGTAGTACCGGCCGCGTGGCGCCGCCGCGTTTTTGACTCGATTCATTCTTTGGCGCACCTGGGAGTGCGCGCGTCGGTCAAAATGGTAGAAGAGAAATTTGTGTGGCCGAGTCTTCGCAAACAAGTTAAAGAGTGGGCAGCAGCCTGCACGGCGTGTCAACGAGCCAAAGTACACAGGCACACGAGAGCTCCTTTGGAGCCGTTTCACATTCCAGCCAAGAGGTTCGATCACGTTCATGTGGACCTCGTGGGCCCCCTCCCGCCGTCACAAGGGTGCACACACCTTCTGACAATGGTGGACCGCACCACGCGCTGGCCTGAAGTGGTCCCGCTGGCATCAACCACGGCCGAGGAGGTGGCCCGCGCGTTTTTAACAGTTTGGGTGGCGCGCTTCGGCATTCCGTCGGACATTACGTCCGACAGAGGCCCTCAATTTGTGTCCGAACTTTGGTCGACAATGGCCCGCAACCTGGGTGTCACAATTCACCGCACAACCGCGTACAATCCGCAGGCTAACGGGTTATGCGAACGTTTTCATAGGTCATTGAAAGCGGCTCTCAGAGCGTCACTGACGGATGCAAATTGGGTAGACAAGTTACCGTGGATTTTATTGGGGTTGCGTTCTGCGCCTAAAGAGGACTTAGAAGCCTCCCCAGCGGAGCTCGTGTTTGCGCAACCACATAGGCTGCCTGGGGAGTTTCTCCCAGATAACCCGGCTCCAGACACCTCCCCGTCTCAGCTGTTGCGGAGTAACATAGAATCAAGCACGCTACCCGGCCCCGTGCACCACAGTTTTCCGTGCGTTTTTGTGCCTAAAGCTTTGAAAAACGCGGAGTTTGTTTTTATCAGACATGACGTGCATTGCACACCACTGCGACCACCTTATGATGGGCCGTTCAGAGCGCTGGAAACAGGGGACAAGCATTTTTTGCTAGATTTGGGGGGTAGGAGGGAAAAGGTTGGCATAAACAGACTCAAACCCGCTTTTGTGGTGGCGGACGAGCAAGTGCTGTTGGCAAGGGCCCCTCGACGCGGCAGGCCACCACGGGGTGTTTCCCAGAGTAATATTTCCCCAGATCACCCGCAGAGACTGACAGAAAGTTGGCACCCTCAGACAGCAGCTCCCCAGCATGACGGCGCCGTGGAGGCGGTGAAATCTGGTTACAGCAGATACGGGAGAAGACTGAGGCCCAAGCAGCATGTGGATTGATGTACAATGATGTTATCACAGCATGCAAACTGTTATTCTGTTGTTCGATCTAAATGTTTGGGGGTGGGGGGTGGCCACACATGTGACCTACTTTGTGACTTATTTAAGGCCTCACATTTGAGATAAGAACAAAGACAGAATTTCCTTGGAGATAACAGGAAGCTGGAAGGTGTTAGCTTTGGTATGCAAGGCCTGAGACTGTGGGGGTGATATTAAGGGATTTTAGAGGAGATGCATTGTTACTGGTGATTATAATGCAATGTGACTTGTGATGCAATGTGACTTGTGATGCAAAGTGACGTGATTATAATGCAATGTGACTTGTGATGCAAAGTGACTTGTGAGCTGTGAGAGTCCCGGGTATTTAAGGGACGAGAGTTTCCTGTGATTTCCTCTTTCTTCGTTGAGATGATGGTGAATGTGAATAAAGCTGCTTTGAGAGAGATCAGTCTCATCCTTTTCACATTCCCACAAACCTTAGTTTTGAGAAAGAAATCAATAGAAATGCTAAATAATTCACAAGTAATACATTAGGCAAATAAAGGTGACAACCTGGGCTGGTTACCTTTATTTTCATCATGGAGAATCTTTGGTCTTGTAGCCCATGTATTTTTGCCTACATATGCATAAGCATTAAGGGGATGCTGGAGATTGCATGTGTGGATTGACTTCACGTCCTGAATGGAACAATATGTCTGGACCACCTGCGGTTAACAACAACAGGACAGAGGTGTAGAATGATGTCATCACGTCGTCACGTCACGTACGTGGCACACACACACAGCCAGGACTACTGGTATGTACACCTGCTTTCTTCCTGCATCGCTGAATTAAAAACATTTGTGAAATAACGCCTTCGGTGCCGTTCTACATGGTGTCAGAAGTAAAGCAGCGGAAACTAATTTTCCTGCCGAACTCTACATAGACCCAGTAAGTCAACTAATTATTTAGTTAGACGTTAGAAGTGTATTCTGTGGTACACGTGTGCCTCCCCCAGCTAACGCTAGCATGGCTGATGGATTCCGCCATCCGGACCCGCTTGTGTTCAACGACAAAATTGCAGAAAACTGGCGAGTGTTCGAACAAGAATACGACATTTTCATCGCGGCTGCCCACAACGACAAGCCCGACCGAACCAAAGCCTACATACTCCTCAATTTGGCAGGTAGCGAGGCTATTGAAAGGGAACGCACGTTCACCTATGCACCAGCTCAACGGAATAACGAGGGGGAGGAGATCCGTCCGGCAGAGTCACGGGAGGATCCAGAATGCCTAAAAAGAAAGTTCAGATACCTCTGCAGTCCACAGACAAACATCACAATGGAGAGACATGCATTCAACACAAGGAACCAAAAACCCGGTGAGACCATAGAGGCTTATGTAAGCGCACTCCGAAACAAGGCTAAAACATGTGACTTTGGAGCATTGCATGACGACTTAATTCGTGACCGGCTGGTTGTTGGTATCAGCTCCGATAGCGTGAGGAAGATACTACTGAGAGAGAGTGATTTAACACTACTAAAGGCCATCAAAATATGCCAAATCAATGAACAAACAGAACAACATACTAAAACTCTAGCAACAACACCACGTAGTTCAACAAATGTGGATGCAATACGCCAAGACCGCAGAATGCAAAAAACAGTTCGCCACAAGCAGTACAAAGAACATTACAGTCCCAAATCAGACTACATAAGCTGTACCAACTGTGGACATGAACATCCAGCGAAGAAGGAACTCTGTCTGGCATATGGGAAGCAATGCAATTACTGCAAAAAGCCCAACCATTTCAAAAACTACTGCAGATCGGCAGCAAGAAACAAGCAGTACAAACCTGTCAACCAAATAGCCCAAGCAGACTCCGACAGTGACGGCGAGGACTCTGAATCATTCGACATCAACGGGCTGTCACCAGCCGCAAATAAGATAAACACACTGTCTACTGATGATGTGAAAGAAGAACTACACTGCAATGTAAAACTCAATGGCAAGACACTCAAACTGAAAGTAGACACTGGCGCAAAGTGTAACGTAATCTCCCTGGATGCATTCAGGTATGTGAGAAACACAGAAAAAATAAACAAAGACAACAAGGCCAGGCTCATCGCTTATGGAGGCACGGTGATAAACACTGAGGGGACTGTGTTGTTCAAGTGCCAGACCAGTGACCAAAGATCCTACAACCTGCGTTTCCATGTAGTAAACGGCAAAGTGCAACCACTGCTAGGGCTCCCGGACTGCATGAAGATGGACCTGATGACTCTGAAAGACCAGGTTTTCCAGGTGAACGTGACCGAACCGAGCTCCTCTCAAAAGTGGTTTAATAACTATGCTGAGCTTTTCAATGGCGAACTAGGTTCACTCCCAGTAACCTACCACATGAAACTGGACCGGAATGTGACACCCGTCATCCGGCCCCCTCGCCGCATTCCAGTTGCCATGATGGACAAAGTGAAAGCAGAACTGGAAAACATGGTGCAGCAAGGAGTCATCACACCCATTTCAGAACCCACTGAATGGGTATCCTCAATGGTAGCGACACACAAAAAGGACACTGACAAGATCCGTGTGTGCATCGACCCAAGAGACCTAAATGAAGCAATTATGCGCCCCCATCATCCCATGCGCACAGTCGAGGAAGTTGCTGCACAAATGGCAGGCGCAACTGTGTTTTCTGTGCTTGATGCCAAGAGCTCCTTTTGGCAGGTCAAACTGGACCAAACGTCATCATTCCTCACCACTTTCGCCACTCCATTTGGGCGATATCGATACCTGAGAATGCCATATGGTATCAATGCAGCGTCTGAGGTCTTCCAGAGATCCATGGAGCAAATATTTGCCGGCCTCCCTTGCGCAATAATTGTTGATGACATCATAATCGGTGGAAGAAATCTTAAAGAGCACGACGAGAACCTTCAAAAAGTGCTCAACAGGGCAAGGAACGTGAAATTGAGGCTGAACCCCCAAAAATGCAGATTCCAGCTAAAGGAAGTCAGCTACGTGGGCCATGTCTTCACTGAACAAGGGTTGAAACCCGATCCAGCAAAGATCCAAGCGATCACTGACATCCTGGCCCCCCAGGACAAAGCTGCTCTACAACGCTTCCTGGGTACGATAAATTACCTGGGCAAGTTCATTCCAAACCACAGCAACATTGCAGCACCTCTCCACCAGCTCCTGCATAAAGACACAGCATGGACTTGGACTGAACAACAACAAAATGCATTTGACACTCTGAAACAGTGTGTGACGTCACCTCCAGTACTCCGGTACTATGACGTACAAACACCAGTCACTCTGACATGTGACGCCTCGCAGTATGGCCTTGGTGGTGCATGTCTCCAGAATGGCAGTCCTGTCGCATATGCCTCTCGCACTCTTACTGAAACAGAAAGAAAATATGCACAAATTGAAAAAGAGCTGCTTGCTGTCGTTTTCACCTGTTTCAAATTCTATGACTACATATACGGAAAACCAGTGATCGTGGAGACAGACCATCAGCCCCTGGTCTCCATCCTGAAGAAACCTCTCCACACAGCGCCTGCGCGTTTACAACGCATGATGCTGAAGCTGCACAAGTTCAACCTCACGCTAGTTTACAAGAAAGGAAAGGAATTGCACTTGGCAGACATGCTGTCCCGTGCACCGAGCAACGCCATAGCCTCACATGCCACTGAACGTGAGGACTTCGAGGTAATGACGGTGCAGCACATCTCATCCAGTCGTCAGGAAGAACTCCGCACACATACAGCGAAAGACACCGCCCTCCAGGCCCTGAGCAACATCATCAAGCATGGATGGCCAGATAGGTTGAGCAAAGTACCCGACACAGTGAAAGAATTCTTCCCGTTCCGTGATGAGCTCTGTGTGGAAGATGGAATAATCATGAAAGGTACAAGAGCAACAATTCCACAAACGCTGCACAAAGAATATCTCCTGCTGCTCCATAAAGGACACCCCGGTGCTGAAGCCACCAAGCGGCGAGCACGCAACATAGTCTATTGGACCACAATGACGAGAGACATTGACAATTTTGTCATGCAGCACTTGCAATGCCCTTAAACCACATCAGCAAAAGGAGCCAATGCAACCACACACAGTCCCAGAGCTCCCGTGGTCAACAGTGGCAACAGATCTGTTCGAATGGAACAGCCAGCACTACCTGGTCCTGGTAGACTCCTATTCAGGATGGTATGAACTGGATCCAGTCAAGAAAATCACATCACAATGTGTAATTAACAAGCTGAAACGTCACTTCTCAGTCCACGGAGTCCCCCACAAGCTGCTGTCAGACTGTGGAACACAATTCACTAGTCAGATGTTCCAAGACTTTGCGAAAAGCTGGGATTTCACTCATGTCACCAGCAGCCCTGAGTATCATCAAGCAAACGGGCTGGCAGAGAGAGCCGTACGGAGTGCAAAACGACTGTTGGAAACATCCAAAAGAGACGGTACTGACCTGTTCCTCAATCTTCTGAGCATCAGAAATGTCCCACGAGACGGCACGCTGGGCTCACCTGCACAAAGACTGATGTCCAGAGAGACACGCACAAATATTCCCATCAGCAGGCACCTGCTTAAGCCAATGTCCAAGAATCCAGAGTCGATCCACACCCACCTGTCAAAGAAGAGGCAAGCACAAAAAGGATTCTACAATCGTGGCAGCCGGCCACTTCCCCCGCTCCAAAGCTCCCAAGTAGTACGCCTGCAAACAGAGAAAGGACATGACAAAATTGGCATCATCAAAAGAATCGCAGCAGAGCCACGGTCTTACGTGGTGGAATCAGGAGGAAAAGAATACCGCCGGAACCGGCGACACCTGCTGCCAGTCACAGAACCACCACCAACAGAACCAGAACCAGATCCAGCCTCACCGGCAGACTCACCAACACAGAAGACCAGCAGTGAGACTGTGCCCAGTCTACCCGCATCTCCTCCCAGGCATGATGCCGTGCACACTTCCCCCAGGCAGGCCGCTGTGCCCGCATCTCCTCCCAGGCATGATGCCGTGCACACTTCCCCCAGGCAGGCCGCTGTGCACGCTCCTCCCAGGCTTCCTGCTGCGCACACTGACCACACGCCTGGCCTCCTCGGAGAGCCATCGCTCCCACAAGTCACCGAGACCCCCCTGGCCCGTTCCAGGTTTGGTAGACTCCTGAAGCCTAATCCCAAGTACAATACAGACTGATTGTGACATTTACTGAAGCTGATGTTTTTGTAGTTTCGTGTTGAAATATAGACATATTTACAAGCCAGGCATAAGTTCATTTTCAAATTAGATCAGTTATGTTGTGTCACGGGAATTTATTTTATTTGCAAGCCAGGCATTAGTTTATTTTCAAGATAGGTATGTTATGTGGTGCCATTGAAAGTTATTTTACTAGTTGTTTATTCGTCACAGTATACTCACTCTCACAGGAATGTGACATGTTTTCTCATACCAATCCAAGAGTCAATAGTGTTCTCTTTGTACCAAAGTTCTATACTAAAGAAGGGGGATGTAGAATGATGTCATCACGTCGTCACGTCACGTACGTGGCACACACACACAGCCAGGACTACTGGTATGTACACCTGCTTTCTTCCTGCATCGCTGAATTAAAAACATTTGTGAAATAACGCCTTCGGTGCCGTTCTACAAGAGGTATGGCGACAAGGGACTGAAAGGACTTCCCGACCTCCTGGGAGACAGGTGGAGGACTGAGAGACTGGAGGGGGAGTTAATGTCAATAGGGGGTTTTGACAGGGATATGTGATTCTTCCTTTGTGTGAGAGGTATAAATGTGAAGGTCTGATGCAGCTCTTCCTCTTTTGTTCCTGAGAGAAGGCTGGGGATGAAGTGCTTGAATAAAACCTGAATTAAGAACCAATTCAGCTTCGTTATTTCACGCTCCCCACAGGTCTTAGGCTCATATTTAATGTTTCTGATGTTGAAATAAAAAGACTCGCCTTTGATTCTCCATCATGGTTTTTCTTTTTGATGATGAACAAACATGAGTGAAGCTAAAGCAGATTTTTGTCTCCATCTGCTGGACCTTCAGTTTTGTCACATCACAGTCAATACAGTTACGTTACAGAAGTTTGTGTATGAACAATTACTGATACAAAATATTTACAGTATAGATATTTACTTCAGTAAGAGCATTATGGTCTACAACCTGTAGCTCAGGAGCCACATGCTGTTCTTTTATTCATCATCTCTGGCTGTCTGTGTCTTTAAATAAAAAGAAAATGTGAATGGATTCAAAAATTTGCAATAAATTCATTAATTAAAAAAACAAGGTAAGAAAAAAACCAAATTTACAAGGGAAAAATGTTATCAAAATTTAAAAAAAAAAAGTTGTAAAATTTTGAGGGAAGAAAGGCCGAAAAACTCTAAGAAAGAAATCGAAATTTTATGAGGAGAAATGTAAAATGACAAACAAAAAGCATATTAATATTGCAAATTTACAAAAAAAAAAAAAACACCACAAATTTGAAAGAAAAAAAACCCCTGCAAGTTACTAAGAAACAAGCACAAACTGATGGTGAAAAAAACATCAATTTGCAAGACCCCCCCCCCTCCCCCATTTATATTGTAATCTATGAAAAATAACTAAGGATGTGATTTTAAAAAAAAAAAGTTGCATTTTTTTAACCAGAAAACAAGCTTTTTGAAAAAAACTCAAGTTGCAAAACAGTGAAACAGTAATTTATGGAGGGGAAAAGGGGAACTTACAAAAAAGTGTCAATTTAGGAAAAAGTTGCAAATTTACAAGAGATAAGCACAACTGTATGAGAAAAGATCGGCAAATTTATATTGTAAAAATCACAGATAAAAATTGATCAGATAAAAATTGCATGAGAGAAAAATGATCGCTGGCCTTGGCTGGCGATGAGCAGTCTGCTGTTACTAGAATAGATGACAGTGATGTGGGAGGAAGTAACAATGCGAAGAAAACACGAATTGGCCAGAATGGATGGCAGTTTGAGGATGTAGGGAATGACTGCAAGGTTGTCATTGAGTTCAATCAGGGTGGGGGGCACTATCGCCCGGTTAAGCTAACAAAAGCATCCATCCATCCATCTTCTACCGCTTAATCCTTTTTGGGTTGCGGGCGGGGGGGGGGGGGGTGCTGGAGCCTATCCCAGCATCTTTGGGCGAGAGGCAGGGTACACCCTAGACAGATTGCCAGTCCATCGCAGGGCCAACACAGAGAGACAGACAACCATTCACTCTCACAGTCATACCTAAGGACAATTTAGAATCCCCAGTTGATGCCAATTAACCTCACCTGCATGTCTTTGGTATGTGGGAGGAAACCAGAGTGCCCGGAGCAAACCCACGCAAACATGGGGAGAACATGCAAACTCCACACAGAAGGGTCACCGATGGTCTGGGGGTGGGATCGAACCCACGATGGTCAAGGACGGAATCGGTCCCATGACCTTCTTGCTGTGCTGCCACTGTGCTAACCACTGCGCCACCGTGCTGCCATTGAGAAAAAAATTGGGAGAGTTACGTTTGCTAAGTTCTTGAAGAATAACCATGCCACAAGTAAACAACAGCAACAGAAAATACTGACAATGACATGTCTAAACAGAGAACAAATGAAGGTGCATGTTCCTGGTGTGACAGCTAACTTGAGGGGCGTTATTTCAGGTGTCCCTTTGTGCATGTCTATGGAAGAAGTGAAAAATGAGATCCAAGAAGGAAAGGTTAAGGATATGAAAAGGCTAGTAAAAAAGAAGGCTTGCTGAAGGACACACAGTCCATCATGATTCAGTTTGAGGAAACACTCCCTAAATCAGTCCTAATGGGATACATGTATTTCAGTGTCAGAGAATACATCCCAAAGCCACTCAGGTGCTACAAATGTCAAAGGATGGGTCACACTGCTCAGCAATGTAGGGGAAAGCTAAGATGTGCTAGATGTGGAGGGGAGCATGAATATGGTAAATGTGACAAGGACGCCAAAGTAAAGTGTTGCAACTGCGGGGGTGAGCACAGTGCTGCATACGGAGGATGTGTTGTGCAGAGGGAAGCTAGACAAGCCCAGGAAATCAGAATAACTAAGAGAATCTCGTATGCGGAAGCTCTAAAGACAGTTAGAGAGGCAGGAATAGTCAGAAACGCAGCAGACCTTCCTCAAAGAAGATCAGTTCAAATGGACGTCCAGCAATCAACGGGTCCCACGCAAGCACAGGATCGTGCAGCTGCAAGGAATGTTTGTGTTCACAAATGCAAAATGGATGATGACACATTGATAGATAAGAGGACAAACGTTATAGCTTTTATCTGCCACACCATGAATGTTGCTGCACAGCTACAGAAGAAAAGTGACAGAATCAAAACCATTGTGGAAGCAGCAGAAAGCTTCCTAGATGTGAAAGATATCGCAGCTAACCAGATTCGTGCTTTTTTGAAAGCTGAAACTGCGAAGACTGCACATGCTGAAACAAGACATTAATTATGGTACTACATATACTACAGTGGAATGTGAGGAGTCTTATAGCAAACAGACAAGAACTCAAGAAGTATCTTTACAAACTACAAGTTGTTCCACAGGTAGGGTGTGTACAGAAGACATGCCATCAACCTCACTTAGATTTTGTTATTCCAGGATACAGTTCAATCAGACAGGATAGAACTAACACTGTAAATGGAGGAGGATGTGCCACTTTCATTAAAGATGACCTGGCGTATAGAGTGATTCCCTCCCCTGAGGATATAGAGTGTAATATTATTGAAATATGTAGGCCAAATGGACAAGGAAATATTAAGCTGATTAATTATTACAACCCATGTAGGAAGTTAACAGCAGATATTTTCAGTGCTATGGCAGGGGAAGGGCATATGAAAGAGGTATAGTGTGGAGACTTTAATGCCCACAATAGCTTGTGGGGAAGCACACATACAGATAACAATGGAAATGCTGCGGAAGAGATGTTAGATGAAAGATTGTTAATTTGTCTAAACAGTGGTGAAAGTACCAGGGTGGATGTACATAAGGGCACATTCTCATGTATTGACCTGACTCTGGTATCTGATTCTTTAGTGAGCACCTGTGAATGGATGGTTATGAACAGGACAACTATGGGAAGTGATCACTTCCCAATACTGACAGTCATTAAAACTGAAGTATGTATACAAGAGGGAAGATGTTTTACAAGATGGTGTTTTGACAAGGCAGACTGGGAAAAATTTAGGCAATACTGTGTTCAATCGTGTCATTTGGTAACATTAGAAGGTGGCATAGAAGAGTGTTCAAGTCAGGTAACCAATCATATTCTGAATGCTGCAATAGCAAGTATACCTAAGAAAACAACACAGGGTAGGAAGAAGGTGTTACCCTGGTGGAATGATGAATGTAGTATTGCAATAAAAGAGCGAAACAAGGCAGCTGAGGAAGAATATGACTAATGAAAACTTAATAGAATATAAAAAGAAAAGGGCAGTAGCTCGAAGGATTATTAAAAACAGGAAAAGGTCAACATGGAGAGAATTTTGTTCCACCCTTGGTAGGAAAACAGAACTAGGTGATGTCTGGGGTATGTTTAAAAAAATGAGTGGGAAAAGGATATTAGTAAAAATTCCAGCTTTAGTGGATGGAGACAAGATGGCTGTACCTGTCACAACTCGCTCTCACCTGTCATCTGTTTCAGCCGCGCACACACCTACTCCTCATCAGCCTCCAACTATTTAACCTGCTCTGCCTGGAGCCTCGGCCTGGAGCCGTCTGCTCGTCTACGCTCCCAATTCCAGTGCACGACCGTTCCTTCCCAGCCTGCGCCATCGTTCTTCACGCACGTAAGCTGTTATTCCCTTACCTGCTCTCCAGTATTCTCCCCTGTGCACAGGTGGATCCTCCAGGCGGCGGATTCCTCTCTCCTTCGCCTCATCCTCGTCCATCCCTTCCTTGCTTCGCCGAGCGCACACCAGGGCGCTGTCCTCCAGGCAGGAGTTCTGCAACTTGCCAACACCAGCCACCTCGACACCTGCAAGTAAGCAGCACTTTTGTGATTAACCCTGCGGGGTGAAGGTCATTACTCACCCTTGTCTTTGCTCTGCCCTTAGGGTTGCCTGGTTGCACGGTGCACTGTTCCGCCCTCGGCGCTCCCTGTCCTCCAGCAATCCATTCACACCTCACACTCACGCATCCACACACCTGTTGTTGTTCAGTAAAGCTTTTGAATCTCACTCAAGCCTGTGTGCATGTTCCCTGGGCCTGACATTATGTCAGTACCAGACAAAGAAAAGGCAGAAGTCCTAGGTAGAGCATTTGCAGCAGTGCACAGAGGAGACCATCTTGGTGAGAGTCATAGACAGCAAAGGCAGCATAAACTCAGAGAAAATTTAAACTTAAAAAATGAGTTGAAAGAGGACATGACTGTGTTAGACCTCGAGCTCACAATGTCAGAGCTTAAGAGAGCTTTGCAAGATAGTGGATACACAGCTCCAGGATATAATCAGTTAAGCTATGCTATGTTCCGGCAGTTGCCTATGCAATCAATGCAACTGGTGCTGAAATTGTTTAACAGGATATGGAAGGAGGGGGTTATCCCAAGTGGGTGGAAAAAGGCTGTAATTTTACCATTTAATAAGCCAGGGAAAGATCCAGCTCATCCAGGCAACTACAGGCCAATAGCATTAACGTCACATTTAGGGAAATGGATGGAGAAGGTGTTAGTTTACAGACTCTCATATGTATTAGAGCAAAAATGACTAATAAACGACTATCAGAATGGTTTTAGAAGAGGAAGATCCACAGTGGATGCTCTAATTAGGGTAAGTAATGATCTTGAAAAGACTCTCAAAATGAAAGAAGTAATGGTTATAGTTTATCTGGATATTGAAAAGGCTTATGACTCACTGTGGAGGGACGGTCTTCTTATAAAATTGAATAAGATGAACATTGGTGGTAGGACGTATAATTGGATCATGGATTTTTTAACACACAGGACAATTAGGGTTAAAGTAGGATCAGAAGTTTCTAATGACTTTGAAATAGAAAATGGCATTTGTCAGGTGAGTGTGATAAGCCCAGTTTTATTCAATATAATGATTAATGACATGTTTGAGGATCAAGAGGAATCCATCAAAACAGCACTATATGCAGATGATGGAGCCATATGGACGAGGAGAAGAAATGAGAAATTTGTGTTCAAAAACATCAGGAAGGCAATGGAGAAAGTGGAAAAGTGGTCATATGACTGGGGATTTAAATTTTCAAACAGTAAAACCTGCTATATGACTTTCACAAAAAAACGTAGAACTGGTACAGAACCATTAACATTATATAATCAACCAATAGAGAAAGTCAGTAAGTTCAAATATCTAGGATTGTGGTTTGATACTGCACACATGGAGAGCTCATGTTGAAAATTTGGAGACAAAATGCAAAAAAGTCATTAATCTCATAAAAGCTGTAGCTGGACATGAATGGGGTGCAGAAAAACAGGCATTAATTGGCATTTACAGAGCACTGATGCGATCGACAGTAGACTATGGATGCATGATTTATGGAGCTGCGGCAAAGACGACTCTGGAAAAATAGACAAAATGCAACAAAGAGTGCTTCGCCTGTGCATTGGAGCCATCAAAACAACACCAAACAATGCAGTTTTAATAGAAGCAGGAGAAATGCCAATGGATTTGAGAAGAGATAAACTCGCATTATCATACTGGGTCAAGCTGAAAGGAAGTGACAAAGCAAATATTTCAAAAACAACACTACAAGACTGCTGGGAATACTCTAATTTCCAGGGACATGGGTTTGGGTGGACAATTGATAGAAGGACCAGGATGTATGGCCTGCACACTATTGATATAGCTACCACCAGTCCAGTGAGTAATGTTCCCCCTTGGCTGTTTCCGGGAATAGAAGTAGATGCTAGCCTGCTAATGAGGAAAAAGGATTGGCATATGAGTGAAGCTGGTGTTAAAACAAGCATTTACCTCAGGAACAATTACTATAACTTCTTACAGCTCTATACTGACTGTTCAAAGAATAAAGAGGGCTCTGTTGGAGTTGGAGTATACATTCCAGAGTTTAAAGTGACCATGTGGAGGAATAATATAAGTTCAGGCGAGGTATGACGAGCTGAGAGGTTGCAGAGTTTTCTGGTCCTCTGGGATCCACAGCGTGGTGAGAGGGAGCAGACGGTCATTCTCCCTTGTCAGGTCACCAGTGTGGAGGTAAAAGATCAGGCGAGGGGCGCACCATTGACTTACACATCGTCTTCTGCCGCTGCACATCCTGGGGTCCACGGCCGATCACCATCCTCGGAACCTTTAGGGCTGCCCTTGAACCTAAAGCAGCTATGCAGCTGCACACAGGACTTTGTATGGGTTTCTCAGCCACGGCGCACAACGGGGATTTAGCCGATTGCTGTCCCTTCCGCATCTACGGCCACACCGCCAAGTTCCTCACACAGCTACAGTTGTTTCACACCCGCTACGCATCCTCAGGGAATTTGGCCACCCGCCTTCCCCACATCCTCGCAGGACGAGCCGTGAGAGGAGTCAGGGAGCAGACAGTTCGACCAGAGCGGCAACCCCCCCCCCCCCCCGCTACAGCCTCCACTGGTGTTGACTTGAGCCCAAACGACAAGGGGGGGTCACAGCCGTTTCTGGGTGTTCGGCGGGGGAGCCTGGTGTGGTTACACTAAACACAGCGGGGAGACATTCCTCGGGACATTCTTCTGGAACTTGCCTCATACCCAGCAGGGGCTTGGAGGAAGCAGAGGACAATTGACACAAGACCAAAAGAACCACATGAGACAGACGGGACTGAATGCATGTATCTTTGTGCCAACCAATGTCATGCTAATCATGTGTATTGACCAGTAGTATTAGATAACAATTGATATGCTAATGTTCCATGCATTCTCTCTGTCTGTATAAGGTATAAAAGAGCTGCGCTGCCTCATCTCTCTCTCTTAGCTCTCACACTCTCAACTCATCACGACTCAACCAGGCCCCAGCGGCCACGCTGGGGCCAGCAGGCTGTATTCATGTTAGAGGGTAAATAAAGAATTCTGTGCTGACCTACGTGCGTGCCTTGTCTCCACATCCTTTCCTTCGCACCCTCTACAACCATCGCAAAAAGACTCTCCAACAATACATCCGTGTTTACAGCAGAGATCGTGGCAATAATTATTGCTTTGCAGTGGATGGAGGAGGTCAGACCAGATCGGGTGGTGGTATGCACGGACTCACTTGCAGCGCTAAAAACCATACAGACACTAAAATCTACAAGGGAAGACTTGGTGATTGAGCTATATCACAGTTTATTTAGGGTACACAGGGGTGGTGGAGAAGTTTAGTTTTGTTGGATTCCTGCACATGAAGGGTTGAAAAGGAATGACTGTGCAGACAAATTAGCAAAAAGTGCTCTTGGAAAAGAGATAACTATACCATTGTCTCTTGGAAAAGGTGAAGGGAAAGCAGTAATCAAGAAAAAAGGAACTGAGCTATATCAAAAAAGATGGGATGAAGATCATAAAGGTAGATTGTATTACAAGATACAAAAATCTATTGCAGTAAAGAATTTCATAACAACCAATAGGAGGACATCATTATGGCATAACTCAGACTGGATCATACAGGTTTAAACGGCACATTATTCACCATGGGGAAAAGCGAAAGTGACAAATGCAGAGAATGTGGAGTAAAAGAAAATGTTGAGCATGTGGCGGTATGAAATAATAAGCAGTGAACTGAGAGTTTTTGAGGGAGTTTATTAATCATACCGCCATCACAACACCCACTCCAGCGCCGTGCAGGCGCGCCGGAGCGGGCCCGGAGGCTCTTGTCAGGAGACACGGAATGCGTGTGTCAGAAGCAGTGGTCAGAGAGAGAGTGAGCATGTGATATTCAGCCACCTATATACCCAGTTACAGACAATACATGAAAGGCACATTAGCATCACAATACAGAGCAGGAAGCCATGAACACCTGCATTTGAGTCACACATATCAAGAGGATACTGGTGCCTGAACTAGACAAAGAGAGGCTGCCTATTGATCTCAATACACACATCTCATTGTTCTGCTAATTGCCCCAGCTGAGCGCTCTGCTTGTCCGTAGGCTGTGGGGGTCACCCACAGTACTCCCCCCCAGAGGGCTCAGCGGGAAGCTGAGGCCTCGATAGTCCGGCTTTGGAAGCGAGCTGCGGGGAAGGCTCTGTGCCGAGGAGATGGAGGGAGTGGGGTGGGGGTAGCAAGTGCCGGCCCAGGACGGCGAAATTGTTTGGGCCGTGCAAAAATTGCCTGTGGATCCGCGATGTTGAGGGGCTGTCCCGTTGAACGTGGCGGAGGTCCACAGCGGCTGTGCGAAGAAAAATTTGTCTCTGACTCCTCTCGCGGCTATGAAAAAAAACAGGAGCTGCAAGGCTGCATAGCGGCTGTGAGAAAAAAAGAGCTGCAGCTGTGTGAGGGACTTGGCGTGTTGGCTTTAGGTGCGCGCGCGCAGCCCTAAAGCCCTCGGGGACAGCTGACGGCTGAATTCCCCTTGTGCGCCTTGGCTGAGACCCGTACAAAATCCTGTGAGTGTGTGCTTCAGGTGTGTGAGCAGCCCTGAAGGTTCTGTGTGCAGCGGCGAAGGACGATGGCGGTCTGTGGAGCCGTTATTGTCCCGTGCGTGGTGCGCCGTCCTCGTAACCCCCCGGTGTGCGTGCGGGGTTCGGTGCTTGGCAGGTCCGCTGTAGAGGCGAGTCAGGGTCAGGGAGCTTGCTGGAGATCAGCGTAGTCGGTGCCGATGGTCATCCCTGTTCAGGTTGTTGCTGTAGTTCGGTCATGGTGCATTCAGGTCCACGCGCTGCGTTCTCCGTCGGCCCTGGAGGTCGCCGTCGTGGAGAGAGGACGAGGTGCGTGCGCTCTCGTGTGGAGGAGCTGTGAGAGCGGTCGGTCCCAGCGTGGATGTGCAGATCTCAGGCATGCAGATCTCACCATGAAGCTTTCTGCAGCTTTCCCGGTCGTGGGTGATCTCCGGAGAGTTTCGCCTGGTGGTGGCTCTGTGTCGAGGTCTCCCTGTAGCAGAAGGGAGGGCAGACCATTTGCGTCAGGCTGCTGCGTTCGCTTGTCGTCGGAGAATCACCGCCGGGTGCTGCGTTCGTTGTCGTCGGGTCACCAGTGTAGATGTCCAGATCAGAAGGTTGCGTTGCACAAAGTGTGTGCTTTCTCGGGGTCACCAGTGTAGCGGCATGAAATAATAAGCAGCGAACTGAGAGTTTTTAAGGGAGTTTATTAATCATACCGCCATCACAACACCCACTCCAACGCCGTGCAGGCGCGCCGGAGCGGGCCTGGAGGCTCTTGTCAGGAGACACGGAATGCGTGTGTCAGAAGCAGTGGTCAGAGAGAGAGTGAGCATGTGATATTCAGTCACTTATATACCCAGTTACAGACAATACATGAAAGGCACATTAGCATCACAATACAGAGCAGGAAGCCATGAACACCTGCATTTGAGTCACACATATCAAGAGGATACTGGCACCTGAACTAGACAAAGAGAGGCTGCCTATTGATCTCAATACACACATCTCATTGTTCTGCTAATTGCCCCAGCTGAGCGCTCTGCTTGTCCATAGGCTGTGGGGGTCACCCACAAGCACATCTTATTACACTGTCACAAATACCGAAATGAAAGACAGATAATGGAAAATGAAGTTCGAGAAGGTGGTAGGGAATCAGATTTAACTGAGATTTTGTGAGCAGGTGGAGATGGAGAGGCAATAAGAATCATGAGAAAGGCTCTTTTCTCTTTTTTAAATAACACAGGATTAAGTCATAGAATTTAGGGGTCGGGCTCAGATGACATAATGTTACACACTCTTGTACAGTAGGTGGCGGTATGCACGTTTCAGTTGTTTGCTATCCGCCAGTAATCGAGAGAAGAAGAAGAAGAGGCCCTTATTTTAAACGTCATTTCCGCCGAAATTAAAACACTGCGAATGCTAACGCCAAGCATATTTTGTTTTCAGTTTTATTAAAAAAAAATATTTTGGGGTTTTCACATAAATTTAATTGAAACCAAAGAGAGCCGTTTACTGTCAGGTAAGTCCGCTTTATGATTAAAGTTTCCCACTAAGTTATTTTATTTAAATGGAATTAAAGCGTAACTGAGGCTGCTAGTAGCTAACGATTTATGGTAAGGGCTAGCAGTGTTGATGCAGATTTTGATGTTTTGTTTTCTGTTTTTCTTTTCACTTATTTCATCAGCATTTCTGCAATACGACACGCTCATTATAGCCGATATGTGTTTAATATTATTTTTAGATTTATGCGGAGTTGTAGTCGCTCGTTAGCTCGGGTTAATCATTGGTTTTATTGACTGTCTCTCTTAAAACTTGTCCAAAATTAAATTGACAGTCTTTAAATTTCACAGGTGTGAAAAATACAGTAGAAAACGATAAAAAAATATAGCTTTGTTTTCTTGTCGGTTTTGCATTTCGATAGAACAGAAAGTGAAATGAGTTGAACAAATTGCAGTAATTTTTTTTCCTAGTAAATCTCCGACTTTATTCTTGTAAATATGTTGTTTTTTTTTCCTCGTAAATTTTTCTTCAGTTTACATTTTTTTCCTTGAAGGTTTGTGGGTTTTTAAACGTAAATTTATGACAATTTTTTTCTTAAAAATTAGACTTTTTGGTTGATAGGTTTAAATGTTTTTACTTGTAAATTTGACTTTTTCCCCTGCAAATCTCTATTTTGTTTCCCATAAATTTCCAACTTTTTCCCATCAAAATTACATTTATTTCTTATCAGTTTTTGGCGTTTTGCAAATCAGAATTTTTTTCCTTTCAGTCTTTTTCTCAAAATTATAACCTTTCATAAATCAGGGTTTTTTTTTTTCTTGGAAATTTGCAATTTTTTTCTTTTAAATTTGTCTCTCATAATTTTTGAGTTTTTTTCCCCAAATTTGCAATTATTTTTTCTTGTAAATTTGTCTTTTTACGTAGATTTACTGTCTTTCATGTAAACGCTTAATTTTTACAGATTTTTAAAAAATGGACTAAAATTGCGCTAATTGAATCTTTCCTAGTTAGGTTCAGGTTACTTTATTTGTACCCGTAGGTAGATTTGTTTTGCAGTCAGGTGACATCCATATTTACAAACCACAATTACATTCAGTATGAACACAAACACAGGCACACATGAAGCTGACTATAAACATGATAAAAGTACTCAAGGCTCCACCAATCAGGAGATAAGACAAAGAGATGAGAGAAAAAACAAGGAGATAAGAGAGAAGGGTCATATTAAAAAGTTAGTCTAGTCAAAGAGGTTAAAAACGCAAAAGTCTAAAACCCAATAAAAGATTTAGAACCCAAATGAAAAACCTACAAAAATAAGTAAATATAAAATGAAATTAATGATTAGGTGACTAAATTATGTGCAATATATTGTTACATCTTGTTCAACTCTTTGACAGCAGCAGGAACAAAGCTGTTTTTTTCGCTGGGTTTTACTTTTTGGGACAGCAAACCCCCGTCTGGAGGGAAGAAGCTGAAAGTGGCAGTGCAAAGGGTGGGAGTCCTCATTTAAAATGGAGGTAGTAATCCTCTGTACCTGTCTGGTGTACAGGGATGTCAGGCTTAGCTGTGACTCACCAAGCAAACGACTGGACCATCTAACTACCTGATCCAAGGATTTCCTCTGTTTTAGTTTTATCTGACCAAACCATGACACTAAAGAAAAGGATAAAACGGATTCAATAAAAGCCCAATAAAACATTATCATTATGGTTCAGTCAATTTGGAAGCATGCAAGTTTCTTTAAACAATGCGAATGTTGCTGACCCTTTTTGCACACCCTTTCACAGTTCTCTTCAAAGTTTAAATTACTATTAATAATCGTCCCAAGATATTTGTAGGGTTGTACACTTTCAGTGGTCTGGCCTTTTAGTACAGTGACTTCGTGCCTGGGAGTTTTCCTCCTAAAGTCAATAATCATATCTTTAGTTTTTGTCGTATTCAGCTGCAGGTTTGAATCCTCACACCAGTGAACAAAACCATCAGCTACTGGGTCGTGGCCACTCTCACCATCCTGGAGGAGACTGACAATAACTGAATCATCAGCATACTTTATAATGTGTCTGTTGTCATGTCTGCTCCGACACATGCTTGTGTACAGGATGAAGAGTAGTGGTGACAACACACACCCCTGAGGAGAGCCAGTAGAAGAGCACTTTTGGTCAGACAATGTACCATTGACCCTTACTCTCTGTGTCCTATTGGTTAAAAAATCCAGAATCCAACCCACCAGATTATTACTCGAATCAAATTGTTGCAGGAGCCTTTCAGCTAAGATATGAGGTTGGATTGTATTAAAGGCTAGTTAGCAGGCTTTTGTCATGTTTGACGTTTTTACTTGTAAATTTATGACACTTTCTCATAAATTTACTGCTTTTCCACTGAAACTGACTTTTTTTTCTTGTGCATTTGGGACTTTTTTCTTATAAATTTACAGACTTTTCACATAAACTTTTACCTTAATTTTTATAGATTTTACTGTAACTTAATTCTTTTTTTTTTTTTTTTTTTTAGTTTTTTTTCCATTAACCTGGGCCGTTCCTTGGTGTGCGTGGCGGCGGATTTGGGTGAACATGGAGCCGTCCACGAAGCCTGGAACCAACCAGGTGGCCGACGTGGTTTTTGTCATTGAGGGAACAGCCAACCTGGGCCCTTACTTTGACTCTCTGAGGAAGAACTACATCCTACCGGCTATAGAGTAAGACTCGGTGTGTGTTTATCAGTTATTTAATTGACGTGGTGTTAACGAGCTTGGTTATTTCTTCCACAGGTATTTTAACGGAGGACCTCCAGCTGAAACTGACTTTGGAGGAGATGTGAGTGCTGCTGCGTTTTCAACTATTTCTCTCTTTCTCACACACACACACACACACACACACACACACACACACACACACACACACACACACACACACACACACACAAAGGCACTGTCTGTGGATGCATAAGCTGTAGCCTGAGAAGCATTATCTGTTGCTGTGGAAGAGTTGATCAGTCCGACAAAACCTTTTCAGATCAGCTCACCATCACTGCTGTTGCTGTAGTGTACTGTGATCAAAAGGTGTGGGGTTCGTCTCCTGCTGTCGCCGCCTGCCGTCTATGTAATGTTGTTTGTGAATATATGATATGTGAATGGGTAGATAACTGAATCTGTTAAGCGCTTTGGTCATCCAGAGATTAAAAAAAAAGAAGAGCTATCCCCTTATTCCTAGCCCCCATGATGCCTTGCGTGAATTATGGTAGCAACTTCCGGTACTAGTTTAGAACGTATTGTTGTCACTGAAGTGGGACACTTTTCCTTTTTAAAAAATAATTACTTCGGCATCAGAAATGCGGGAACACGGCCTTTTGCGTCTCAAAAACAGTAATATAATCCTAAAACTTCCCACGACTATCTAGGGATAGGAAGACGACCTTAAAAAGTCACCTGGCAGACTGTAGCTACGTTTGTTAGCACCGCTGCTAATAAGCTAATGCTGTAAACAAATAAAAGCTCAGATATCAATGTCTCCACTGCAATAAAGTCGGATGCATTTTAGAATATGTTGGACATAATCAAATTTACGTCAGAGCCACAAAGAACCACAACACTGTGCTTGGGCATTTTAAATACGGGGTAAAACGTCAGATCTGTGACATTCATACAAGTGAAAACATACCTGGTGCTGCTGTGTCTGTACTAGGGATGGGCATAATTTACCGATTAACCGATAATTGATCATTAAGAATTTCACCGACGAAGTTCATTTTTGTCGACAAACCGTTTTTTTTTTTTTTTAAACAATCCGAGGTTATTAGGCCTATGCACGGCCGTCCTCAAACAATGCAATGGCAAAATTTGGGCACCAGGGGGCAACATTACACCATCGCCGTACCCCGGCGTGCCTCAGTTGATACATACGAGCTTCCGTAGGGCAAGCGGTTACGGCGAAGTGTTGCGTGGGACCATTTCAGTTTAAAAAATGACCAGGTGTACTGCAATCACTGCAATGCAGCATACAAATATACCTCATCGACAGGGTCCATGGAACACCCTTATTACGCGAAGAAACCGCCAACAGTGGTTGCGCGCTGAGTAATGGCGGTCGTGAAGATTTTTTTTTTTTCAGAAACTTTATTGAGAAGGTCATGAAGATTCGGTAGAAGACACACACACACGTGTGTGTGTGTGTAAGTGTACATACATACGTAGATGTAAATAAAGTGTACATAAATATGTTTTTAGAACTCTTATTCTTATAACAAGATACGTAACTCATGATGAAAATGATTTACGTCTCGGCCAATCAGCTTGCGGGGTGAAACGTCTCGGCCAATCAGCTTGCGAGATTCCCGAGCGAGCCAACACGACAACAGCGAACAGAGAGAGAGGTGGATTTGAGTTGTGCCGCTCTCCGTGCACCTGATGTTCTAATGTAGTCTACCTGCCTTGTTACGTACCTAAAAATGTTAATGATTAACCGATTATTAATCATTAATTCTCCCGGCGATCGGTGAAGAAAATTTCACCGAATGCCCATCCCTAGTCTGTACCACCGATCACACGAACAATCCTTTAGTTTTCAGTGCATGATGTACTCATTGCTGTTGAAGCCACAGATTTAGCTGTGCTTATCTGTGAGGAGCCTCACACCACGAACAGCAGCAAGTACCAGAACTACGTAAAAACATTCAAAAATACAAAAACTACAAGAGCTGAAATTAGCTGCCACTTGAGTGCAAAACACATACTGTATGTGGACTATATATTAAAATGAATTTGAAAAACTTTCAAAAATGCTATTTTAAATGCCGCTGCTACTCCACTGTTACTGACTGATTTAACACTACGTCAGCCGAAAATGGAAGCTCCGCCCATAATCATTCCTACAGCAGTACCCCCAGGAATAAGGTGGATATAAACAAATGCTGTTTTACTTTTACACGAGATGGAATTTAGAATCCTAAATTAACATTAAGAGGTTTGCCTTTAGGATTTATGAAAGGGTCAGGTTAAAAAGGCAATAGATATTAATGTAAAATTCGAAACAAGATATGGGTTAATGTAACATTTCAGTGTTATTGTAGTGTTTCTTCAGGGTCTCATGTAATAAAATCCTGCAGGATCATACCATCTCATTCTGATACCTTCTCTTTGTTTTCCTCTTTACATTCCGCCAAAACCTCACTACACACATTTGAAGTCCTACATTAACATGAGAAATACCTTTCTTCAATTGTTGATAAAAGTCTTGGAGTTCTGGAACTGCAGCCTCTGTGGTCTGCAGATACGGAAGACGGTTCCCCGAGCGGACTCACAGATCCAGTTTAAAAACAAACGCAGATATCTGTATGTGAATAATATGTTTATTACCTTTTTAACCTTACCCATTCGTAAATCCTAAAGGCTAACCTCTTAATGTCCATTTAGGATTCTAAATTCCATCTCATGTAAAAATAAAATGGCGTTCTTTTATACAGATATTTAAAAAAAAAAAAAATAAAAAAAAAATACAGTGGATGACCATTCGTACAAATCTCTCTCTCACACACACACACACACACTCACACACACTATAAAGACAGTGGCGGGCGACAGCGGGAGACAAACCACTCACCTGTGGATCACAGGTAGCCACAGCTTTCCCCTACACTACAGCAGCAACGGCTGTGATCTGATTTGAAAACATTTTGTTAGATTGATCAACTTTTCCGTAGCAATAGACAATGAATGTAGGGCAACGGTATTAATGTAATGTATTGGTAGATTTTTGTGAATTCGGTACAGCGTGTCACGTGACACAATCACATATGAGCTGTATTTGGTTCAATATCCATAGCCGCTCCCGCAGAAGACACGGCATTAATAGAACATATTCATAGATTTTTGTGAATGAGGTACGTCGTGCAGAGTCACGTGACACCAACTGGCCATTTGGATTCGAGCCGTATCCATAGAAAACATTTTATGGCTACGTCTTGCGTATCCATAGCCACTGCCCCCCCAAAATAATCAGAAGCCACTAACCACATCTGAGCCTCAAAATGAAGAAAAAAAACCAGCTGAGTTATTAGAATAAACCAGTGTGTAAATGCTAGTAATAACAGAGAATTTGAGTTTTTTTCCTCATAAATTCGCAGCTTTTTCTATAATTATTTGGAATATTTTTCTCATAAATTTGCCGTTTTATTTATTTGCAACTTTTTATGTCATGAATAGACTTTTTTTTTTCTTTTTGCAACATTTTTTCTTGTAAGTTTGTGACTTTTTCCTTGTAAATTTCCAGCTTTTTTCTAATAAATTTGCAGCTTTTTCTTACAAATTTATATGTTTTTTCCTCATAAATTTGTGATGGTTTTCTCGTAAATTTGAAACTTTTAATTCATTTTCATTAGTTTTCTTTCAGTTAAACTTGCAGCAGTTTTTCTTGTAAATTGGTGACAGTTGTGTTAATCCTGCTGACCTGTTGTATGCTGTTGTCTCTGTGTGCGTCCAGTATGGGGGGACTCAGTACGGTCTGGTGGTCTTCAACACGGTGGACTGCGCTCCAGAATCCTACGTTCAGTGCCTCGCCCCGACCAGCTCGGCCTTCGAGTTCGTCTCCTGGATTGATGGCATCCAGTAATCAGACAATTTTTTTTTTTTTTGTAATGTTGTTGTGTCAGTGTGTCTTTTACGCTGACCTGATGACTGTGGTTGTTGTCGTGATTACAGGTTCATGGGGGGCGGAGCTGAAAGCTGCAGTCTGATTGCTGAAGGACTCTCTGTGGCTCTGCAGCTCTTTGATGACTTTAAGAAGATGAGGGAGCAGATGTGAGTTATATGATGGTGGAAATTAACACCCCCACCCACTATGAATATGGATAAATTAGTTCAGTGGGGGGGAGAATCTGATTAACCTACCAGCCATCATGGCAGGTAAACAAAGAGCAGAGCCTTGATTTAGGAAAAATCCAGTTGGTCAACAGGCTTCCATAGATGGGTACAGTCTGTGGGCATGGGAAGATATTTAATTTCACTGTTGGGGGTCGGGGTCGGGGGGGCAATAAACAAAACATTTTGTCAAGAGTTAATGTTGTAGTCGGGGCCATTCCTGGTTTTGGGGGCAATATGCAAGATTTTGTAATGGGGAAGAATTCAAACCCAACAAAATGTGGAAAAAGCATCTATAGGTTGTGCTAGACTTTTTTGTTATGTCATTTTTGACAGACAGGGTTGTAAAAATTCTGTCAACATCTGTTATCTTTTAATTTTAATTGATTTTAATTAGATCACTCACAATATAATCTGTCAAAATGACAGATAGCTTTCAGATTTTTCTGTCACTGCTGAAAAAAAATCTGTCAATGAAGGACAACCTTTAGTTAACACAACCTCTGTGTGTGTGTGTGTGTGTGTGTGTGTGTGTATATATATCTCGCATGATGATGCCACAGTACCTGAAGAGTGCATGTGACATGCTTTCACTGACCACTGAAAATTGATAATTTTACAATCAAAAATACAATAATCTGCAGATTTTGCCATAAATGTCCACTGTACCATGTCTCCCCCTGAAGGTGCTTCTCTGCAACTGCACCCACAGACTTCCAAATCATTATTTAGAATGGTAAAAGAACAATCCCATTCCCCAAACTTCAAGATACACTCTTATTAATCTTTTGCATGGTGATGCCACAGTACCTGACATGGTTTCACTGACCACTTTACCACAAAGGAGGTCAAAGGTGACCTTTTTTTTTTAACCTCCCTTTAAGTGCCTGCAGAGTTTAGGATCCGCAGGTCTCCCTCTACAATACAGGCGTTGTGACCTGATCTTGGGCTTGGCGGCTCTCTCTCCACAATACAGGTGTTGTGGACTGACGGGGAGATGGAATTACTAGATACAGCTGGTGCTGGGACATCAAAACTATATTTTTGTTTAACTATATTCACATTTATTTCTTTAAACCACTCATATAACCCATATTGAGGCATATGCTGGTGATCGAGTGCACCCTGCCTGTTTGTGTCCGCTCTGACTGGAAGCTGGATGTGTTTGTGTGTTACCAAAACGGCTTTCTGCTGTGTCTAGTAACTTCTGTTCAGATCGTGTTAAGAGCGGAGAACAACTTCTAATGCAATCGGTATGTACACCAGCTGCCGTCATGTAATTTAACGTTGTATATATAATTATTAGGGTTAAGACGAATCATACAAATGTGTCTGCTAACTTCCTCAATATTCTTTTCAATTTGGACTGTTTGTCCCACTTGCTATGTAAGTCCCGGAAATATTAACAGCATACTGATAGAAAGTGTGAATTATTGTGGATTTAAAATGTTTGTAAAAACACCCAGAAAAATTAATTTTTTGAACATCAATCCATCTGTCTCCAAAACCTTAAACCCTTTTACTGTCCACATTAAATGGATGGGTCGCGCACCCCCCAGTGGCACAGCGCAGCAACTGCACCTGTCAACTTATTGATGTCCCCCAGCTATACTGAGAATTTGTACTGATCTGTATTGATTTGACAGTTCAGAAGGTGGCAGACACGCGCCGGAGGAATCATGGCTGACATGGAATACAGCAAAGAAGAAGAAATCCTCATTATTATTCTTCCTTTTTCTGCTTTGAGCTCCCAGCACCAATGTGGTCACTGCCATGATCGGTCATGGCGGCAGCGATTCTGACCATCAACCAGTAGGAGGTGCAGTAAAGCAGTTAGTGGTCCCACATAGCTTAAGAGAGAAAGTTTTGACTTAAAGCCATAGTATACTGTGGGCTGGACATCTTGGTAAAGTGAAAACTTTGGAGCATATTGCCAATAAATTTTACTGGCCAGGCTTGTATACTGATGTGCAGAAGTTTTGTTTATCCTGCCCTGAATGTTAGCTAACCAGTAACAAAAATGTCAGGCAATATCCACTTAAGCCTATGCCCATTATTGATGTACCATTTACCAGAATTGCTATAGACATTGTAGGAACCTTGGAGAGAACACATTCAGGTTTTCGTTATATACTAGTTGTGTGCGATTATGCGACATGATACCCTGAAGCTTTTCAACTGAGATGCATTACTGCTTAGACTATTGCACAAGCCTTATTCTCTTATTGCAGCTTTTCTCTCAGATAGGCATCCCAAAAACAAATTATAGCAGACCAAACCACAGAATTTTTGTCCCAAACTCTGTGGCAAGTGTGTCAGTTGCTGGGTATTGAAGGTATTAAGGCCACTTCCTACCACCCGCAGACTGACTGTTTGGTAGAAAGATGCAACCAAACTTTAAAGTCTATGCTAAAAATGTTTGTGGCTGAAGATGGTATGGCCTGTGATCATTGGCTGCCTTACCTGATGTTTTCTTAGAGAAGTGCTGCAGGCATCCACTGGGTATTCTCTGTTTCAGCTGTTCAATGGGAGGCAGGTCAGAGGGCTTCTGGATGTTCTTAGTCATGGGAACCATCCAGTGATTCTTAGCCTTTACCAGTTTGCCACTACATTGTCCAGATGAGAAGAAGAATGGAACAGATTTCTAAGATGTTGCATGACAATATGGAGAAAGCCCAGGTGAGACAGAAACACTGCTTTGATAAGAGGGCAAAAGCCAGGGTTTTCCAGCCAGGCCAGGAGGTGTTACTTTTACTGCCAACATCAGACAGTAAACTGTTGACCTGTTGGCAGGATCTTTTTAAAGTACTAAGGAAGATGGAACCAGCAATTTATGAGATTAGCATGCCTCAGTTCAGGAAGAAAAAACAGACTTTTCATGTTAATCTTCTTAAAGAGTGGCACTCAAAAGCAGACTATGCAAGTCAGCAACTCTTGGTATGATCTGTAACGAAAGAAGAGGACCAGCTGACCAGTTACTCCCATGCAGTGTATATAAGCCTCAAACTCCTTTGAATTTGTCTCATTTATCTTCTGAAATGCAGAAGCAGCTGCTGGCCTTTATTCCTCCAGGTGTGTTTCTGGACAAACCTGGTCATACTTCATTGGTGTAACATAGCATCATCCTTAATGATCCTTGACTAGTGCGACAAAGAATGTATAGAGTTCCAGAAAGGTTACTCTCAGCACTGAACGAGGAGCTGGAGGTAATGAAGGCTCTTGGGGTCACTGAAAGGTCACACAGTGAGTGGAGTAGTCCTGTAGATTTAGTACTCAAAAAGATGACTCCTTCCAATTTTGTAAGCTAAATTCTGTCTAAATTCAGTGCCTATCCTACCCCCAGACTGGATGAACTCATTGAGAAAATGGGCAAAGCAACATACATTAGCACTTTAGACCTTTGTAGGGGTTATTGGCAGATGCCTCTAGCTCCTGAGATCCGACAGTATACAGCTTTTAGAACCCATCGAGGACTGTTTCAATTCAGTGATGCCTTTTGGGCTTCAGGGTGCACTTGCCACATTTCAGAGACTCTTGGACCAAGTTTTGGTGGGTACAAAGACTTTGTCAAGGGCTTATCTTGATGATGGTGTCATCTGTAGCCTCACTTGGGAGGATCATCTGCAGCACTTAAAGGAGATTCTGCAATGCTTGCTGAAGGCTGGTTTGACAGTGCAGCCCAAGAAGTGTGTCATTGCTCAGAGGGATGTCAAATATTTGGGCTACCTTCTTTGCCATGGAGTGATTCAGTCTCAGCAGGACAAAGTGCAAGCAGTGCAGGACTTCCTTCGGCCTCGTAGTAAGCGAGAACTGAAGTCATTCCTTGGATTGGCAGGGTGGTACAAGCAATGGGTGCCACATTTTGCTACTCTGGCTTCCCCTTTAACTGATTTGACTCCTAAGTCCGACCCCAATTCCATTGCCTTGGGAGGAGAAGCATGAGAGAGCTTTTCAGGGCCTAAAAGACATACTATGTAATGATCCAGTTCTTCAGAGCCCTGATTTTGACCAGCCCTTTATTGTTCAGACTAATGCTTCAGGAGTGGGACTTGGGGCAGTCTTACTACAAGGACAAGGAGATGGCTTGAAGCTGATGGCTTATATTAGCCACAAAACTGTGGCCACTTGAGACTCGGAATTCAGCTATTGAGTTCGAGTGTCTTGCTATAAAATGGGCCTTGGAGACATTTAAGTACCATTTCCTAGGGAGAGACTTCATCCTTCAAACTGAGAATTGGGGCCTATAATGGCTTCATCAGATGAAAGACTCTATGAATCGTATCTCTTGCTGGGTGGTCGAGATGTAGCCCTATTGGTTCCAAGTTCAGTATCGGCCTGGGAAAGCCAGTGTGGTTGCGGACTTTCTGTCTCGCAGGGGAGGGGGAAATGTGAAAAGGTGTATTCCTTCCCCCTTGTCACTGTGTCCTAATTCCTCAACATTAACATCTGCATAACTGGTTTTGGTTACACTAGTACAAACCCGTGCATACCCATCCATGCCTGTAGAAACCAAGTCTACGCAAGTATTTCTGTATGCCCGTTGCTGAAGGGTCTCCTCCTGTCTCAAACGGCTGTGTTGTTCACAGTCATGCCTGCGTCGTACTGCTTGAACCTGAGGTGTTTCATCTTCACAGCATCTTTTCTGATGTGCAGCAGTTCTCACTCTATTGCTCTCCATCTGGTGGGTCGTCTTCTTCTTTTTCTTTGTTCAGACCACTGGTTGAGGGATAGGTGCGTCGTAATTCCAGTTCATGGACAGGATCACAAAAATCGATCTGAGCAAAAAGTGGCTTTTGACCCTGTTCAGGAAGACCAGTGCATGCCCATAGAAACCACGAAACTGGAGAAAATCAGCGCTTTACTTGGCATTTTACACATTTGTAGTGTAGACTGCCATTCTTCAAGGTTACACATTTTTACTGTCAGCACCACTTTAAAAACAGCATTGCCCAGAAAGTGACGCTTTTGCTTAGTTTCTTCATCTTGAGCAAGAATACAAAGAGTGCTTGATCTGCCAACTCTGCTTGCAGCAACACAGAATTGGCCATGGCTGAAGAAATCTCTTGTGCAGAAAACCCCAATGCGCTGTAAAGACTGGCCCTGTGACTTATTCACAGTAATGGCAAAGCAGGGTCTTACTGGAAACTGTTTACGTCGCAAGGTGAATGGAAACATGTTGTCAGATGGTGTGTGATTCGTGGAATCAGGAAAGTGTGTCCAGCATTGACACCAGTCACAGATGTTGCAACCAACAGGTGAGGCTGGATCATCTTCTTCTTCTCTCGATTACTGGCGGATAGCAAACAACTGAAAGGTGCATACCGCCACCTACTGTACAAGAGTGTGTAACATTATGCCATCTGAGCCCAATCCCTAAATTCTATGACTTAATCCTGTGTTATTTAAAAAAAGAGAAAAGAGCCTTTCTCGTGATGCTTATTGCCTCTCCATCACCATCTGTTCCCAGAATCCCAGTTAAATCCCATTCCCTACCGGCCTCTCGAACTTCATTTTCCATTATCTGTCTTTCAATTCCATATTTGTGACAGTGCAATAAGATGTGCTCGACATTTTCTTTTACTCCACATTCTCTACATTTGTCACTTTCGCTTTTTCCCATGGTGAATAAAGTGCCGTTTAAACCTGTGTGATCCAGTCTAAGTCTTGCCATAATGATGTCTTCCCTCCTTTTGGTTGTTATGAAATTCTTTATTGCAATAGATTTTTGTATTTTTAATATGATCTACCTTTATGATCTTCATCCCATCTTTTTTGCCATAGCTCAGTTCCTTTTTTCTTGATTACTGCTTTCCCTTCACCTTTTCCAAGAGACAATGGTATAGTTATCTCTTTTCCAAGAGCACATTTTGCTAATTTGTCTGCAGTCATTCCCTTTCAACCCTTCATGTGCAGGAATCCAACAAAACTGAACTTCTCCACCACCCCTGTGTACCCTAAATAAACTGTGATATAGCTCAATCACCAAGTCTTCCCTTGTAGATTTTAGTGTCTGTATGGTTTTTAGTGCTGCAATTGAGTCCGTGCATACCACCACCCGGCCCAGTCTGACCTTCTCCACCCACTGCAAAGCAATAATTATTGCCACGATCTCTGCTGTAAACACGGATGTATTGTTGGAGAGTCTTTTTGCGATGGTTACTTTAAATTCTGGGACGTATACTCCAACTCCAACAGAGCCCTCTTTATTCTTTGAACTGTCAGCATAGAGCTGTAAGAAGTTATAGTAATTGTTCCTGAGGTAAATACTTGTTTTAACACCAGCTTCACTCATATGCCAATCCTTTTTCCTCATTAGCAGGCTAGCGTCTACTTCTATTCCCGGAAACAGCCAAGGGGGAACATTACTCACTGGACTGGTGTTAGCTATATCAATAGTGTGCAGCCCATACATTCTGGTCCTTCTTTCAATTGTCCACCCAGACTCATGTCCCTGGAAATTAGAATATTCCTAGCAGTCTTGTAGTGTTGTTTTTGAAATATTTGCTTTGTCACTTCCTTTCAGCTTGACCCAGTATGATAATGCGAGTTTATCTCTTCTCAAATCCATTGGCATTTCTCCTGCTTCTATTAAAACTGCATTGTTTGGTGTCGTTTTGATGGCTCCAATGCACAGGCGAAGCGCTCTATGCTGCATTCTGTTTTTTCCAAAGTCGTCTTTGCCGCTGCTCCATAAATCATGCATCCATAGTCTATTGTCGATCACATTCGTGCTCTGTAAATGTCAATTAATGCCTGTTTTTCTGCACCCCATTCATGTCCAGCTACAGCTTTTATGAGATTAATGACTTTTTTGCATTTTGTCTCCAAATTTTCAACATGAGCTCTCCATGTGTGCAGTATCAAACCGCAATCCTAGATATTTGAACTTACTGACTTTCTCTATTGGTTGATTATATAATGTTAATAGTTCTGTACCAGTACTGCATTTTTTTGTGAAAGTCATATAGCAGGTTTTACTGTTTGAAAATTTAAATCCCCAGACATATGACCACTTTTCCATTTTCTCCATTGCTTTCCTGATGTTTTTGAACACAAATTTCTCATTTCTTCCCCTTGTCCATATGGCTCCATCATCTGCATATAGTGCTGTTTTGGTGAATCCGTCTTGATCCTCAAACATGTTGTTAATCATCATATTGAATAAAACTGGGCTTATCACACTCACCTGAGGAACACCATTTTCTATTTCAAAGTCATTAGAAACTTCTGATCCTACTTTAACCCTAATTGTCCTGTGTGTTTAAAAAATCCATTATCCAATTATACAGCCTACCACCAATGTCCATTTTATTCAGTTTCATAAGAAGACCGTCCCTCCACAGTGAGTCATAAGCCTTTTCAGTATCCAGATAAACTAGAACCATTACTTCTTTCATTTTGAGAGTCTTTTCAAGATCATTACTTACCCTAACTAGAGCATCCACTGTGGATCTTCCTCTTCTAAAACCATTCTGATAGTCGTTTATTAGTCGTTTTTGCTCTAATATATATATATATGAGAGTCTGTAAACTAACACCTTCTCCATCCATTTCCCTAAATGTGACGTTAATGTTATTGGCCTGTAGTTGCCTGGATGAGCTGGATCTTTCCTTGGCTTATTAAATAGTAAAATTACAGCCTTTTTCCACCCACTTGGGATAACCCCCTCCTTCCATATCCTGTTAAACAATTTCAGCACCAGTTGCATTGACTGCATAGGCAACTACCGGAACATAGCATAGCTTAACTGATCATACCCTGGAGCTGTGTATCCACTATCTTGCAAAGCTCTCTTAAGCTCTGACATTGTGAGCTTGAGGTCTAACACAGTCATGTCCTCTTTCACTTCATTTTTTAAGTTTGCATTTTCTCTGAGTTTATGCTGCCTTTGCTGTCTATGACTCTCACCAAGATGGTCTCCTCTTTGCACTGCTGCAAATGCTCTACCTAGGACTTCTGCCTTTTCTTTGTCAGATACAGCCATCTTGTCCCCATCCACTAAAACTGGAATTTTAACTGATACCCTTTTCCCACTCATTTTTTTTAAACATACCCCAGACATCATCTAGTTCTGTTTTCCTACCAAGGGTGGAACAAAATTCTCTCCATGTTGACCTTTTCCTGTTTTTAATAATCCTTCGAACTACTGCCCTTTTCTTTTTATACTCTATTTAAAGTTTTCTCTAGTCATATTCTTCCTCAGCTCTCCGAATGCCTTGTTTTGCTCTTTTATTGCAATACTACATTCGTCATTCCACCAGGGTACAACCTTCTTCCTACCCTGTGTTGTTTTCTTAGGTATACTTGCTATAGCAACATTCAGAATATGATTGGTTACCTGACTTGAACACTCTTCTATGCCACCTTCTAATGTTACCAAATGACACGATTGAACACAGTATTGCCTAAATTTTTCCCCAATCTGCCTTGTCAAAACACCATCTTGTAAAACATCTTCCCTCTTGTATACATACTTCAGTTTTAATGACTGTAAGTATTGGGAAGTAATCACTTCCCAAAGTTGTCTTGTTCATAGCCGTCCATTCACAAGTGCTCACTAAAGAATCAGATACCAGAGTCAGGTCAATACATGATAATGTGCCCCATGCACATCCACCCTGGTACCTTCACCACTGTTTAGACAAATTAACAATCTTTCATCTAACATCTCTTCCACAACATTTCCATTGTTATCTGTATGTGTGCTTCCCCACAAGCTATTGTGGGCATTAAAGTCTCCACACTATACCTCTTTCATATGGCCTTCCCCTGCCATAGCACTGAAAATATCTGCTGTTAACTTCCTACATGGGTTGTAATAATTAATCAGCTTAATATTTCCTTGTCCATTTGGCCTACATAGTTCAATAATATTACACTCTATATCGGGGTGGGCAATCATGTGCTATGGAGGGCCATTCTACTGCAGGTTTTCTGTTCCACCCAGTCTCTTCAGCAGGTGTTTTCAATGATTAGCAATCCTTGAAGCTGATCAGAGCACACACCTGCTGAAGAGACTGTGTGGAACAAAAAACCTGCAGTGGAATGGCCCTCACTGCCCACCCCTGCTCTATATCCTCAGGGGAGGGAGTCACCCTATACGCCAGGCGATCTTTAATGAAAGTGGCACATCTTCCTCCATTTACAGTGTTAATTCTATCCTGTCTGGTTGAACTGTATCCTGGAATAACAATCTAAGTGAGGTTGAAGCCATGTCTCCTGTACACACACTACCTGTGGAACAACTTGTAGTTCATAAAGATACTTCTTGAGTTCTTGTCTGTTTGCTATAAGACTCCTCGCATTCCACTGTAGTATGTGTAGTACCATAATTAAGGTCTTGTTTCAGCATGTGCAGTCCCCCAGTTTCAGCTTTCAATAAAGCATGAATCTGGTTAGCTATAATATCTTTCACATCTAGGAAGCTTCCTGCTGCTTCCACAATGGTTTTGATTCTGTCACTTTTCTTCTGTAGCTGTGCAGCAACATTCATGGTGTGGAAGATAAAAGCTATAAAGTTTGTCCTCTTAACTATCAATGTGTCATCATCCATTTTGCATTTGTGAACACAAACATTCCTTGCAGCTGCATGATCCTGTGCTTGCGTGGGACCCGTTGATTGCTGGGCGTCCATTTGAATTGATCTTCTTTGAGGAAGGTCTGCTGTGTTTCTGACTATTCCTGCCTCTCTAACTGTCTTTAGAGCTTCCGCATATGAGATTTTCTTATTTTGATTTCCTGGGCTTGTCTAGCTTCCCTCTGCACAACACATCCTCCATATGCAGCACTGTGCTCACCCCTGCAGTTGCAACACTTTACTTTGGCATCCTTGTCACATTTACCATATTCATGCTCCCCTCCACATCTAGCACATCTTAGCTTTCTCCTACATTGCTGAGCAGTGTGACCCATCCTTTGACATTTGTAGCACCTGAGTGGCTTTGGGACGTAACATACTGTATTTAATTGTAGTCTATATAGCACAGGTGTTGAGCCAGGTTTACCTTTTTATTATGTTATTTGCTATATTATGATAATTGGATTATGGTGACCCGTTTTTTTCCTGATTGGGTTGTGTAGTCCTTATAGATGGGAAAGAGAGGTGATAAATGGAGGTGAGGAGTTGAGAGTTAGTTGGAGGAGCAGCTTGCTGTGAGGCTGCATTTGATTTGTCATTATGTTCCAGTTTTACTCCCTAGGTTTTTTTTTTTTTCTTCTGAAGATTTTTTTTTTTTTTTTTTTTGCAATAAAAGCCACCTTTTTGTACATGTACTGCTGTCTAAAGAAGTGTTTTTTTTTTTTTGTTTTTTTTTAACATCCCAGGGAAGTGTCCAGTGCATATTAACATCTTGCCTTGTAAGACGTAGTGGCCATGACAATTACATTGAACAAAAATTTAACCAGCATCTGTATGAACATGGCAAATATACATGAAAAAAATAGATTTATGAGGGGGAAAATTTGGTAAGTTTGACAAAGTTTTGAATTTACAACAAAAAAAATCAAATTTGAGGAAGAAACTGCAAGTTTATTGGAGAACTTTGAACTCTATAAGAAAAGTTGCAAATGTACAAGAAAGTCAAATTTGAGGAAAAAGTGTTGCACATTTGACAGACACAAATGTAAATGGTAAAGTCAAATTTTTGAGACAAAAGCAGCAAATTTAAAAGAAAGTAGGAAATTTCAGAAAAGAAATTAATTTTACTTAAGTGAAATGGTAGTGAAAATGAAGGGACATACAAGAGTAAAACACTACATGACTGAAGAATAGGGATGCATTAAGTAAATTAGGTAAATACATGTAAATTATGCCTACATGCTATTATCATCCCATGGTGCATTTTACTTTGTGCAATTAAAAAAACTAATGAAAAAATTAATACCTTTTTAATGCTTTAGATACCTTTGACAATGTAGGAATCCTGGAGCAATAAATCTCCCTGAATGCTACAAAAAAAAAAAAAAACACTCATTACCAACATTTGGAAACATCAGCTTTATGCCAACACATGACATTATGTAATGCCAACATTGGTGCTGTCTGGGAAAGGGACCAATTGTATGGAAGGCCATCCCATTCAAAAACGTTGCCACGATGTGTAGTCACATTACTGGAGAGACACATCAGGTCAGCATAAGCTTTATATTCATTGCAGCCCAGCTGAACCTCTGGGAGGAGCAGAGGTTGGTCAACAGGTCCTTGATATCACTGTTGTAGTATCATCAGGACTAAAGACTGCGTGTCTTATTTACCAGGTATTGGTGTTAGTGTGTGTGTGTGTGTGTATTTTAGTGGTGTTGGCGTTATTGTGTTAATCACCCGTTAACACTTTGCCCCCATTAACGGCGACAAATTTTGTGATTGCGGTTAATGGCAGAAAGCACAAACAGTACTTTTTGGCCTAGCGCCTCTCTGTACCAAAGCCGCTCTGGCCACAGACACTCTGCGCACCATGCAGACATTGTGAAGTCAAACAAGCTGGATTACAGCCATGGATATCCCCAAAGTGCTGCCATGTTTAAGTTTACAATGTTATCTGTCAGAGCTGTCACCTGAATAATTGTTGCAGCTTCCTCCAAAATTTTGCCTGGATGTTGGGTTGTTCTTCTTCTGTCGAAGCTGGCTAGCTGGCTAGTAGCTACATGCTAGGTTGTAGCTGACCTCCAACAGCTGACACGGACATAAATTCACCTGTTTTCATCCTCATAGCTTTGGGGCCAACTGTTGGTGAGTACCAGTCTAAAAAAAATTCTCAAGCTGTGTTTGAAATGTCCATTCACTCCGCTGCCGTTTTTGCAGTACAGTGGGGTGTCATCACGGGCGAGATAGTTGTTTGTTTGCATTTGCAATTTTTCTGCTAAAAGGGAAATTGTGTCTGTGACACGCAAGGTCCATTGGTTTTGTGTTGATCTGCTTAAAAGTTGTGGATGTTTGCTATGGGAGAAAGAGCAAGCTCCATTTGTGGCTGCTGGCTGGTTGAATGCGGAGTTGTGTTGCAGTGACGTTCATGAGCCCTGACATTCTGTTGTTTGCACATGCAGTCTACTTTTGAGAATTTTCTGGATAGGTTTTGTCATTTTGCATATGTTGAGAGCTTTAATAAATTGTGGGTTTTTCTTTCATTAACAGAGGGGTACCAGCAATTTTGTCCACGTGTGTACACTGTATCTGTATGGGGAAAAACACACGATTAACGAGTTATTAATCACGATTAACTCACATTCCAAAAGATTAATCGCGATTAAAAAGTTTTAATCGTCCAACACCACACACACACATATATATACAGTATGTGTGTGTGTGTGTATATATACAGTGGGGCAAAAAAGTATTTAGTCAGCCACCAATTGCGCACATTCTCCCACTTAAAAGATGAGAGGTCTCCATTTTTCATCATAGGTATACCTCAACTATGAGAGACAAAATGAGGGGGAAAAAAAATCCAGAAAATCACATTGTCTGATTTTTAAAGAATTTATTTACAAATTATGGTGGAAAATAAGTATTTGGTCAATAACAAAAGTTCATCTCAATACTTTGTTATATACCCTTTGGCAACGACAGAGGTCAAATGTTTTCTGTAAGTCTTCACAAGGTTTTCACACACTGTTGCTGGTATTTTAGCCCATTCCTCCATGCAGATCTCCTCTAGAGCAGTGATGTTTTGGGGCTGTCACTGGGCAACATGGACTTTCAACTCCCTCCAAAGATTTTCTATGGGGTTGAGATCTGGAGACTGGCTAGGCCACTCCAGGACCTTGAAATGCTTCTTACAAAGCCACTCCTTCGTTGCCTGGGTGGTGTTTGGGATCACTGTCATGCTGAAAGACCCAGCCACGTTTCATCTTCAATGCCCTTGCTGATGGAAGGAGGTTTTCACTCAAAATCTCACGATACATGGCCCCATTCATTCTTTCCTTTACACGGATCAGTCGTCCTGGTCCCTTTGCAGAAAAATGTTTCCACCCCCATGCTTCACAGTAGGTATGGTGTTCTTTGGATGCAAGTCAGCATTCTTTCTCCTCCAAACACGACAAGTTGAGTTTTTACCAACAAGTTCTATTGTGGCTTCATCTGACCATATGACATTCTCCCAATCCTCTTCTGGATCATCTAAATGTTCTCAAGCACAGTGTTTTTCAACCTTTTTTACATTGACAAAATCCTGGGGCACACCACCAACCAAAATGACACTCTATAGCCTAACACAGTAAAAATAATAAAATATAATTTGCAATACAGTTTCTAAATGTATTTATACTCACTCAGTGTGAACCCTGGGCCTGTTTAGATGAACACAAAGCTGATATCCTGGCAGGAATGGAAGAAAGACGCACATGGAGCTCTTCCTCAACAGCTCTCAGTCTCTCTCTGTTTTTAGTTTTTATCACAGTCAAGCTTGAAAAGCTCAGCTCACACAGATATGTCGTGGAAAATGGGAGCAATGTTGAAATAGCTTTGTTGGCCAGAATGGGGAACCCCTTGGAAGCAGTCAACCAAAAACTGTCCAAAGGAAGATGAGCAAAGTTTAGCTTTAAACCATGATCTTGTTTCAGTTTAATGAGTTCTTGCTCCTGTAAAGTCATGTGGTTTCTAACAACTGATGCTGAGCTGTATGGGTTCCATACATGCACATGTACAGTGGGGCAAAAAAGTATTTAGTCAGCCACCAATTGTGCAAGTTCTCCCACTTAAAAGATGAGTGGTCTCCAATTTTCATCATAGGTATACCTCAACTATGAGAGACAAAATGAGGGGAAAAAAAAAAAATCCAGAAAATCACATTGAAGGATTTTTAATGAATTAATTGGTAAATTCCTCAGTAAAATAAGTATTTGGTCACCTACAAACAAGCAAGATTTCTGGCTCTCACAGACCTGTAACTTCTTCTTTAAGAGGCTCCTCTGTCCTCCACTCGTTACCTGTATTAATGGCACCTGTTTGAACTCGTTATCAGTATAAAAGACACCTGTCCACAACCTCAAACAGTCAGACTCCAAACTCCACTATGGCCAAGACCAAAGAACTGTGAAAGGACACCAGAAACAAAATTGTAGACCTGCACCAGGCTGGGAAGACTGAATCTGCAATAGGTAAGCAGCTTGATGTGAAGAAATCAACTGTGGGAGCAATTGTTAGAACATGGAAGACATACAAGACCACTGATAATCTCCCTCAATCTGGGGCTCCACGCAAGATCTCACCCCGTGGGGTCAAAATTATCACGAGAACGGTGAGCAAAAATCCCAGAACCACACGGGGGGACCTAGTGAATGACCTGCAGAGAACTGGGACCAAAGTAACAAAGGCTACAGCAGAAACACACAACGCCACCAGGGACTCAAATCCTGCAGCGCCAGACGTGTCCCCCTGCTTAAGCCAGTACGTGTCCAAGCCCATCTGAAGTTTGCTAGAGAGCATTTGGATGATCCAGAAGAGGATTGGGAGAATATCATATGGTCAGATGAAACCAAAATAGAACTTTTAGGTAAAAACTCAACTTGTCGTGTTTGGAGGAGAAAGAACACCATACCTACTGTGAAGCATGGGGGTGGAAACATTTTTCTGTAAAGGGACCAGGACGACTGATCCGTGTAAAGGAAAGAATGAATGGGGCCATGTATCGTGAGATTTTGAGTGAAAACCTCCTTCCACCAGCAAGGGCATTGAAGATGAAACGAGGCTGGGTCTTTCAGCATGACAATGATCCCAAACACACCGCCTGGGCAACGAAGGAGTGGCTTCGTAAGAAGCATTTCAAGGTCCTGGAGTGGCCTAGCCAGTCTCCAGATCTCAACCCCATAGAAAATCTTTGGAGGGAGTTGAAAGTCCGTGTTGCCCAGCGACAGCCCCAAAACATCACTGCACTAGAGGAGATCTGCATGGAGGAATGGGCCAAAATACCAGCAACAGTGTGTGAAAACCTTGTGAAGACTTACAGAAAACGTTTGACCTCTGTCATTGCCAACAAAGGGTATATAACAAAGTATTGAGATGAACTTTTGTTATTGACCAAATACTTATTTTACTCAGGAATTTACCAATTAATTCATTAAAAATCGTTCATTGTGATTTTCTGGATTTTTTTTTTCTTATTTTGTCTCTCATAGTTGAGGTATACCTATGATGAAAATTGGAGACCTCATCTTTTAAGTGGGAGAACTTTTACAGTTGGTGGCTGACTAATTACTTTTTTACCCCACTGTATGGACATGTATGGACATGCGCAGGTCGACATTTCGACATTCAAATAATAGTAGAACAAGAAGCAACTTCCGGTGTTAGCGAGCTCCGCTTCGTGTCGAAATTGACCTGTATCGTGTTATTCAGACTGTACTTTTGCTTCTGCTAGTCTCCGTAATGAAGCTACAAGTACATACTTCTGCATATGACGAAAAGAGGGAGACAGCAGGACGATACAGACCAGTTTCGTTTTACTCCCGCTATGTTTTCCGCTAGCTGCTGCTAAGGCGGAAATACGTCACGTCGACGTGCGGCTGGTGTACGGACATGTGCAGTAAACATATTTTCTGCCCTGTGTTCGGAGTAAGTGTTTTCATGCGCACCATTCGGATTAATAATCGGCATAACCCACCCCTCTCAATTGGAATGAAATTTTGATCCGAATGAGCGTGATCGGGTTAGAATATTCAGATTGCCATGTTTACATGAAGCATTTTTATTCCGATCAGGCTTTTAATACGGTTACTTGTGTCCATGTAAACATAGCCACTCACTCGAGTAATTAAGTTAAATTGGATAATTTCCCATGGCACACCTAACGATCTCTCACGGCGCAGTAGTGTGCTGCGGCACATAGGTTGAAAATCACTGCTCTAGCAAACTTCAGATGGGCCTGGACATGTACTGGCTTAAGCAGGGGGACACGCCTGGCACTGCAGGATTTGAGTCCCTGGCGGCGTAGTGTGTTACTGATGTAGCCTTTGTTACTTTGGTCCCAGCTCTCTGCAGGTCATTCACTAGGTCCCCCCGTGTGGTTCTGGGATTTTTGCTCACCGTTCTCGTGATCATTTTGTCCCCATGGGGTGAGATCTTGCGTGGAACCCTAGATCGAGGGAGATTATCACTGGTGTTGTCTGTCTTCCATTTTCTAATAATTGCGCCCACAGTTGATTTCTTCACACCAAGCTGTTTACCTATTGTAGATTCAGTCTTCCCAGCCTGGTGCAGGTCTACAATTTTGTTTCTGGTGTCCTTTCACAGCTCTTTGATCTTGGCCATAGTGGAGTTTGGAGTCTGACTGTTTGAGGTTGTGGACAGGTGTCTTTTATACTGATAACGAGTTCAAACAGGTGCCATTAATACAGGTAACGAGTGGAGGACAGAGGAGCCTCTTAAAGAAGAAGTTGCAGGTCTGTGAGAGCCAGAAATCTTGCTTGTTTGTAGGTGACCAAATACTTATTTTCACCATGATTTGCAAATAAATTCTTTAAAAATCAGACAATGGGATTTTCTGGATTTTTTTTTTTTCTCATTTTGTCTCTCATAGTTGAGGTATACCTATGAAGAAAATTGGAGACCTCATGTTTTAAGTTGGAGAATGTGCACAATTGGTGGCTGACTAAATACTTTTTTGCCCCACTGTATATATGTATGTATATTTATGTGTGTGTGTATGAAAAAGTGTTTGGTCTCTTCCTGATTTCTCATTTTTTTGCATGTTTGTCACACTTGAATGTTTCAGATCATCTAACAAATTTAAATATTTAAATTTAAATATTAGACAAGGATAACACAAGTAAACACAAAATGCAGTTTTTAAATGAAGGTATTTATTATCAAGGGTGAAAAAAATCCACGTACGTGGTACGTGGAATGTCACCTCTCTGGTGGGGAAGGAGCCTGAGCTGGTGTACGAGATTGAGCGATACCGGCTAGATATAGTCGGCCTCACCTCAACACACAGCTCCGGTTCCGGAACCAGTCTCCTGGAGAGGGGCTGGAGCTTGGCCTTTTCTGGAGTTGCCCCGGGCGAGAGGCGACGAGCAGGGGTAGGTATTCTTGTATCGCCCCACCTTGCTGCCTCTATATTGGAGTTTTCCCCGGTGGACGAAAGGGTTGCTTCCCTGCGCCTTCGGGTTGGGAAACGGGTCCTGACCATCATTTGTGCTTATGCACCAAATGATGTTTCAGAGTACCCACCCTTTTTGGAGTCTGTGACTGGGGTGCTGGAGGGTGCTCCTCCTGGAGACTCCATTGTCCTACTGGGGGACTTCAATGCGCACGTGGGCAACGACAGTGAAACCTGGAGGGGGGTGATTGGGAGGAACGGCCTGCCCGATCTGAACCCGAGTGGTGTTCAGTTATTGGACTTCTGTGCTAACCACAGTCTGTCTATAACGAACACCATGTTCAAGCATAAGGGTGTCCATATGTGCACCTGGCACCAGGACACCCTAGGCCGCAGGTCGATGATCGATTTTGTTATCGTATCATCAGACCTGCGACCGTATGTCTTGGACACCCGAGTAAAGAGAGGTGCAGAGCTGTCAACTGATCACCACCTGGTGGTGAGTTGGATCCGATGGCAGGGGAGGAAGCCATTCAGACCTGGTAGACCCAAACGTATAGTGAGGGTGTGCTGGGAGCGTCTGGCTGAGGCCCCTGTCCGGGAGGTCTTCAACTCCCACCTCCGGAAGAACTTCAACCACATTCCGAGGGAGTCTGGAGACATGGAGTCTGAATGGGCCATGTTCTCCACCTCTGTTGTTGAAGCGGCAGCCCAGAGCTGCGGCCGCAAGGTGGTCGGTGCATCTCGTGGTGGCAACCCCCGAACCAAGTGGTGGACACCAGTGGTGAGGGGGGCCATTAAGCTGAAGAAGGAGTCCTATCAAGCTTGGTTGGCTTGTGGGACTCCCGAAGCAGCTGAGGTGTACCGGCAGGCCAAGCGGAGTGCAGCTCGGGTGGTTGCTGAAGCAAAAACCCGGGTATGGGAGGAGTTCGGTGAGGCCATGGAACAAGACTTTCGGTCGGCTTCAAAGAGATTCTGGCAAACTGTTCGGCGGCTCAGGAGGGGAAAGCAGCTCCCCGTCCACACTGTGTATGGTGCGGATGGGACACTGTTGACTTCAACTGGGGATATCGTCGGGCGGTGGAAGGAATACTTCGAGGATCTCCTCAATCCCACTGATACGCCTTCCACAGAGGAAGCAGGGTTTGGGGACGAGGGGGATGACTCGCCTATCACAGGGGCTGAGGTCGCCAAGGTGGTTAAAAATCTCCTTGGTGGCCGGGCCCCGGGGGTGGACGAGATTCGCCCCGAGTACCTCAAGGCCCTGGATGTTGTTGGGTTGTCATGGTTGACACGCCTCTGCAACATTGCGTGGAGGTCGGGGGCAGTGCCTTTGGCATGGCAAACCGGGGTGGTGGTTCCTCTCTTCAAAAAAGGGGACCGGAGGGTGTGCTCCAACTTTAGAGGGATCACACTCCTCAGCCTCCCTGGGAAGGTCTATGCCAAGGTACTGGAGAGGAGAGTCCGGCCGTTGGTCGAACCTCGGATTCAGGAGGAGCAATGTGGTTTTCGTCCTGGCCGTGGCACATCGGACCAGCTCTTTACCCTCTCGAGAATTCTTGAGGGTTTGTGGGAGTTTGCCCAACCAGTTTACATGTGTTTTGTGGACTTGGAGAAGGCATTTGACCGCGTCCCTCGTGGATTTTTGTGGGGGGTGCTTCGGGAGTATGGGGTATCGGGCTTGTTGTTACGAGCTATTCGGTCTCTGTACGACCGTTGTGAGAGTTTAGTTCGCATTGCCAACACTCGGTCGGAGTCATTCCCAGTGAGAGTTGGACTCCGCCAGGGCTGCCCTTTGTCACCGGTCCTGTTCATAATTTTTATGGACAGGATTTCTAGGCGCAGCCAGGGAATGGAGGGTGTCATGCTTGGTGACCACAGGATCTCATCTCTGTTGTTTGCAGATGATGTTGTCCCGTTGGCTTCATCCAGCAATGACCTACAGCTCTTGCTGGGACGGTTTGCCGCTGAGTGTGAAGCGGCTGGGATGAGAATCAGCACCTCCAAGTCCGAGTCCATGGTCCTCAGCCGGAAAAAGGTGGATTGTCCTCTCCGGGTTGGGGACAGGCTCCTGCCCCAAGTGGAGGAGTTTAAGTATCTTGGGGTCTTGTTCACGAGTGAGGGGAAAATGGAGCGAGAGATCGACAGACGGATTGGAGCAGCATCTGCAGTGATGCGGACGTTGTACCGGTCTGTTGTGGTGAAGAGGGAGCTTAGTTCTAAGGCAAAGCTGTCGATTTACCAGTCAATCTACGTTCCTACTCTCACCTATGGTCACGAGCTTTGGGTAATGACCGAAAGAACGAGATCGCGGATACAAGCGGCTGAAATGAGCTTTCTCCGTAGGATTGCTGGACTCACCCTCAGAGATAGGGTGAGGAGCTCAGTCATCCGGGAGAGGCTCAGAGTAGAACCGCTGCTCCTCCACATTGAAAGGAGTCAGTTGAGGTGGTATGGGCATCTGATTAGGATGCCTCCTGGACGCCTCCCACTTGAGGTGTTTCAGGCACGTCCCACTGGGAGGAGACCCCGGGGCAGACCCAGGACTCGGTGGAGAGACTATGTCTCCCAGCTAGTCTGGGAACGCCTTGGTATCCCCTCTGAAGAGCTGGAGCAGGTGGCTGGGGAGAGGGAAGTCTGGGCTTCTCTGCTTGAACTGCTGCCTCCGCGACCCGGACCTCCGGAAAAGCGGTAGAAGATGGATGGATGGATGGATGGATGGATGGATGGATGGATGGAAAAAAATCCAAACCTACATGGTTCTGTGTGGGAAAAAGTGATTGCCCACTAAACCTAATAACTTGTTGGGCCACCCTTTGCAGCAGCAACTGCAATCAAGCATTTGCGATAACTAGCAATGAGTCCTTTACAGTGCTGTGGAAGAATTTTGGCCCACTCATTTTTGCAGAATTGTTGTAATTTAGCCACATTGGAGGGTTTTCGAGCATGGACCACCTTTTTAAGGTCATGCCACAACATCTCAATCAGATTCAGGTCAGGGCTTTGACTAGGCCACTCCAAAGTCTTCATTTTGTTTTTCTCAAGCCATTCACGGGTGGACTTGCTGGTGTATTTTTGAATCATTTTCCTGCTGCAGAACCTAAATGTGCTTCAGCTTGAGGTCACAAACAGATGGCCGGACATTCTCCTTCAGGATTCTTTGGTAGACAGCAGAATTCATGGTTCCATTTTCCACAGCAAGTCTTCCAGGTTCTGAAGCAGCAAAATGGCCCCAGACCATCACACTACCACCACCATATTTTACTGTTGGTGTGATGTTCCTTTTCTGAAATGCTGTTACTTTTACTCTGGATGTAATGGGACACACACCTTCCAAAAAGTTCAACTTTTGTCTCGTCAGTCCACAGAGTATTTTCCAAAAAGTCTTGAAGATCATCAAGATGTTTTTTGGCAAAAACTGAGATGAGCCTTTGTTCTTCTTGCTCAGCAGTGGTTTTTGTCTTGGAGCTCTGCCATGCAGGCCATTTTTGCCCAGTCTCTTTCTTATGGTGGAGTCATGAACACTGACCGTAATTGAGGCAAGTGAGGCCTGCAGTTCTTTGGCTGTTGTTGTGGGGTCTTTTGTGACCTCTTGGATGAGTCGTCGCTGTGCTCTTGGGGTAATTTTGGTTGACCGGCCACTCCTGGGTAGGTTCACCACTGTTCCATGTTTTCGCTATTTGTGAATAATGAATCTCACTGTGGTTCGCTGGTGTCCCAAAGCTTTAGAAATGGATTTATAACCTTTTCCAGACTGATAGATCTCAATTACTTTTTCTCATTTTTCATTCATTCATCTTCTTCCGCTTAATCCTTTTTGGGTCGAGTGGGGCTGGAGCCTATCCCAGCATCATTGGGCGAGAGGCAGGGTACACCCTGGACAGACGGCCAGTCCATCGCAGGGCCAACACAGAGAGACAACCATTCACTCTCACAGTCATACCTAAGGACAATTTAGAATCCCCAGTTTGATACCAGTTAACACAACTTGCATGTTTTTGGCATGTGGGAAGAAACCGGAGAAATCCCGGAGTAAACGCACGCAGACATGGGGAGAACATGCAAACTCCAAACAAATCACTGTTGGTCGGGGGCTGGGATCGAACTCAGGATCCCCCGACCAAGGGTGAGTTGCAGTGCTGCTGCAGTGCTAACCACTCCGCCACCGCGCTGCTTCTCATTTGTTCCTGAATTTTTTTGGATTGCAGTATGATGTCTAGCTTTTGAGGATCTTTTGGTCTACTTCACTTTGTCAGACAGGTCCTATTTAAGTGATTTCTTGATTTAGAACAGGTGTGGCAGTTATCAGGCCTGGGTGTAGCTAGAGAAATTGACCTCAGCTTTCCAAAGATGTGATAAACCACAGTTAATTTATTTTACCGGGGGATCACTTTTCAACACAGGGTCATGTAGGTTTGAATCTTTTTTTTTTTCTTTTTTTTTTTACCCTTAACAATAAACACCTTCATTTAAAAACTGCATTTTGTTTACTTGTGTTATCTTTGTGTTATATTTAAATTTGTTTGATGATCTGAAACATTTAAGTGTGACAAACATACCAAAAAAATGAGAGATCAGGAGGGGGGCAAACACTTTTTCACGCCACTCTGTGAGAAAGGCTTTCAGAGAGAGCAGACGCATTTCTTCTCCTCTCCTCCTCCCTTCACTGATCCCAGCTTGCTGTGTCCTGCCTGTGTCTCAGAATCAGATTGTCGGACTGTCTTTCCCAGCCGCACATGCTGCCTCCGGTCCGTCAGGAAGTCGGTGATCCACCTGCAGAGGGAGTCAGGCAGGTTGAGCAGGGACAGCTTGTCCTGGAGCAGAGCGGGGCAGATGGTGTTGAATGCAGAGCTGAAGTCCACAAACAGGATCCTGGCGTAGGTTCCCCGGGAGTCCAGGTGCTGCAGGATGGAGTGGAGGGCCAGGTTGACTGCGTCGTCCACAGACCTGTTGGCTCTGTAGGCAAACTGCAGCAGGTCCAGGAGGGGAGTGGTGATAGTCGACTTCATGACTACAGAGGTGAGCGCTACAGGTCTGTAGTCGTTAAGTCCAGTGATCCGTGGTTTCTTGGGGACAGGGATGATGGTAGAGGTTTTGAGGCAGGTCGGCACGTAGCATAACTTCAGGGAGGTGTTAAAAATGTCTGTGAAGACAGGAGTTAGCTCTTCCGCACAGTGTCTCAGGGTGGAGGGAGACACGCCGTCCGGACCGGGGGCCTTGCGCGGGTTCAGTCTGGAGAACTGTCTGTGCACGTCCTGCTCACTGATGGCAAGGGCAGGGGGGGAGGGGGGGTCGCCTTTGATGAAGTGGGGACCGTGGAGGCAGTGGCGTTGGGGGGAGGGGGGGAGTTGGACACAGCTGACGAGGTGTCAAAACGGGCATAATGTTGGGACAGTCTTTGACAAAGGGCTTTGTCATCCTGACCTTTAGAAGCCTGAGGCCGATAGTTGGTGATTTGCCTCAGTCCTCTCCACACAGAAGCAGAGTCCTTAGCAGTGAACTGTTGCTGGAGTCTCTCAGAATACACAGATTTAGCTCTCCTCAGCTCTCTGCTAAACCGGTATTTGACCTCCCTGTAGCAGTCCCTGTCTCCACTTTTCAACGCTGCTTCCTTCTCCTTCCTGTCTCGCTCTTCTTCTGGCTGAATCTCGATCCAAACGGAAAATTATGGATTTGGTAAGCTGGGCTTTAAATGCAATTGACACCACCTTTTCAAACAGAAAATCGGGCCCGGGGGGGCCCAACTGTGTGAGAGACACAAACAATTGGAACTTATGTGTCTGTGCGACCTTTCGATCGAAGATGTGGAAGACATCTACCTGTTTGGCCTTAAGATCACAGGATTTCTGCTGTTTGGCTTTGGAGTTTTCCTGGTGTATCGAAAACTAAGGAAGTTGGAAAGAGCTAATCAAAATGCGGACCCGGCAAAGCTCCTTCAACAATTCGACCAGGTGGGGAGGGCTCTGATAGTGGCTTATGGTGAACTGAATAGGAAGATGGGTAACATCTCGGAGTCGCTGGGTGCTCTCCAGGAAATGATTTTAAAGTCTGGAAATGTATATGGAAATGTACATGCAAATTGTGACGTACAGAATCGCATGAGAGGTGAAATTTCTATGCTCTAAGTGAACTGTGCCTATCAGGCCTTGATTCGGCGTCCTTGAGAATCATTCCTCCAGGAGAAAAGATAAGGCAGAAGGGAGTTTTTGGCTTGGCTTCTCTAACCCAAACAATTGCTGATGTGCAACAATCTGAACTCTCCAAGGACAGCCATGTGACTAACATGGAATTTTACCATCTGGCATGAACTGAAGAGAGATGAACTCTGTTTGGACATGTTATCTATGTTTTAGGACACTAAGGACATAACATCTAGCCGTTGCCCAAGAGAGGATTTTTGTTTGTCCACCAGTAACTGATACTTCACACACTGCACTCACACTGATATCACATGACTGACATACACACACTGGTCTCTCTCTTGCTTTGTTAATGTGTGAATCTGTATTGTCTGCTAAGTGTGCTTAGAGGGTTTTTTTTTTCTATGTAATCACAATCTTGCTTACTCGAGCCATATTTTGATAACGGTTTTTTCTCTCTGCCCAATGTGTCCCCCCTCCCCCTCTTTACCCCCCACTGAATGAGGCGCCTGTATGGCTGCCGCGTCATTAGGGTGCGCTTAACATGAGCGCACCTTAGTGATAAGTAAAATTCCTTGTATGTGTAAGCATACTTGGCGATAAAGTTGATTCTGATTCTGAGAGGGAGAGAGAGAGGCCTGTAGAAAGCAAGTGTTCCTGTCTGAAACAGGTAGCCCAATCAGGCTTTAAAGGCCCAAATGTAAGCTGTTTTTGAAAGTGGAATAGATGTATAGCCTGTATGTAGGCAATCACACATGTTAGACTTTGACAAATATGAAAGGGACTGTCTGAGATTTATTTGATTGTGTGAATATTAATTACAGAATAATTGAAAATGAATGGGACATCCATTATTAGCCACTGTTTAAGAACCACCATCACTTATTTGGATGATCTTTTATGAGTTATAGTCAAGTGTTGTATCTTGCACTTTGGGGAATGGGAGTTGTTCAGTCACCATTATAATTTAGTTTATGTGTAGTTTATAGTCTATCGTCAATAAATTCATGCAGTACTATGACGGTACACATTTACAAATAGTTGAGACCCATTGTAGTGCATTCTTTTATGTTTTTGCAATATTATAAGTACAAAACGCCGAACATTTTTTTTTTTTTTTTTTTTTTTTTTGTATTTGTGTCTTGTATACTTTATTGATCCCCAGAGGGAAATTCAGGCCATCCATGGTACAGTGCCAATCCCTTCACCATTCTCACACACACACAGCAGAATTAGCCGTTTGGTTGCAACTCTTGCATCACTGTTGCCCATTTGTCTGTAAATATTTAGATAAAAATGATTTATTTATTTTTTTCGTTATTTGGGCATTTTTGTGTCTTGTTGTTTAGTCAAAGTTTGCATGTGTGTCCGCATATGATATGCAGTTGATCTGGCCATTCCGCTCCACAATGAAGCATCATTCCGGACTGCCATCTACTACTGACTGGGCAGGCTGGGCGTGCCTCCCCGGTAACAATCATGGAGCACCCGGTCGGACACCGGTGTTGGAGAAGCAGCAGCTGAACCGGTGGATCGCAGTCCTTCCCAGGGAGTCAAGCCCAGCCTGTCCAGTTAACGGGAGTCTCGGCTGCTGCTTTACCCATGTGCCAGCGATGTCCTATGCGGTGTGACAGCCCCCCCCCCCCCGCACCTTATGTTCTCCATGCCGAATTATCCATTTGACCTACGCAATCACAGCAGCTTTATGGTATTTTTTTTTTTTTTTTTCAGCATTAAATTTTAAGTAGGCTCTTTTTCTAGTCTGTTTGCTTACGGAGTGCTGTGGTTACTGATGCCTGGGGTCAATCCGAAACCCTGTCCACGCTTCTATTTTGACTGAGTGACTCCATACTTGGGGATGCACACCCTCATAACCTCAGCAAAGCACTTAAAAAAAACAGGTCAGTCTGAGGAACGGTTCAAGAGATATGCGTGGAATGGACAGACAGACTTAGTGCATTTATATACTGTATATACACATACACAGTGGAGCTCAAAATTAGAGAACAATGTATTAATACTTTATTTATTCTAAAATGTTATTCTTCATTGTTCAGAAGTTGACAGAATATCAGCTGTGGCTATGCCACTGCTGTACTAGCATGCTTTTTTAAAAATAGCCAGTACACTTCAGTGGTGAGAGTAAAGCGAGATTTGTGCACCCGCATCGCGTCAATGCCATTACTGACATCCGATGCAGTGATTGGCAATTTTTTTCTTGTGTGTTGGGTGAAATGCGTTGTTCCATTGCCAAAATGGGTTTCAGCCGATATGGAGAGTGATTTGTGTTCGTGTGTTTTTGTTTATGAAACAGCGATGGACAAGAGCAGATTGTGATGGAGTTGGAGCTAATAAATGTTAAGAAAAAGCAACTTTTCATATGATTGTTGCACAGAGAAAAAGAGAAGTCAAAGAAAACGGTACGTGTGACTGCTGCCGCTATTTGACAATCTGTGGAATTTCTGGGGTTTTGATGAGGCACAGAATGTTCTGTAAGTGCTTACTTCTTCAGTATTCTTTTGGATTTGGACTGTTGCTTGACTGACTCACTTTGGAAGTGGTGCCTCCGCAGAGCAGAGCGACAACAACAAGGAAATGTGAAGGAGGAGGCAAAGTGGACCAGTCACAGCTGTCGGGCGACGCAATAGGTACACACGTCACTGCTGCCTCAACGCGGGTGCATAAATCCAGCTTCAGTTCAATTTATTTGGGTCTGATGTGAAACGATATATTCAGTGTCAAACTGGGGAAAGACTGAACCCAAAGTGTGTAAAGAAGTCAGTTAAATTTGGAGCAGGAAATATCATAGTTTGGGGGATGTTTTCTGCAGCAGGAGTTGGGCCTCTAGTTACATGTCAGGGTGAATGCAAATGTTTATGTGAACCTCCTTCAGCAACATGCAATTCCTTCACTGCAGCTGTCTCCCAATCAGCCACAATTTTCATGCAAGACAATACCCCCGTCACACTGCAAAACGGGTTTAACAGTTTCTTGAATCTAACAATATTGAAACGATGAAATGGCCAGTCCAGAGTCCAGATCTAAACCCCGTAGAGAATCTCTGGAAAATCCTTGACAACAAAGTAATGGCTAAGAAACCCACTACAGTTACTGAACTGTGGAAGACTGCAAGAAGAATGGACCAGGATCAAACCAGAGCAGTGTGAGAAACTAGTGATGTCCTGTGGGCGCAGATGTGCTGAAGTCATTCAAAGTAAGGGCCTCTACACTTCTTATTAATTTTTGAATGCTATAGCCCTGGAAAAACAGTTTAAATCTTCTCTTCTGACACAGTGGTCGCTGTTCTCTAATTTTGCTGACTTGTTTAAAGAAATATGCTAGTACAGCAGTGGTATAGCCACAGCTGATATTCTGTCAAATCCTGAACAATGAAAAATAACATATTTTAGAATAAATCAAGTGTTAATACAGTGGTGTGAAAAAGTGTGTGCCCCCTTCCTGATTTCTCATTTTTTTGGATGATTGTCACACTTAAATGTTGCAGATCATCAAATTTAAATATTAGGCAAAGAAAACACAAGTAAACACAAAATGCAGTTTTTAAATGAAGGCGTTTATTGTTAAGGGTAAAAAAAAAAAACAATTCAAACCTACATGGCCCTGTGTGAAAAAGTGATTGTCCCCCTCCTCTTGTTAAAACATATGAGAAACAAAATAACTGAAATCAGTCTGGAAAAGGTTATAAAGCCATTTCTAAAGCTTTGAGACTCCAGTGAACCACAGTGCAAGCCATTATCCACAAATGGCAAAAACATGCAACAGTGGTGAACCTTCCCAGGAGTGGCCGGCCAACCAAAATTACCCCAAGAGTACAGGGACGACTCATCCAAGAGGCCACAAAAGACCCCACAACAACATCCAAAGAACTGCAGGCCTCACTTGCCTCAGTGTTCATAACTCCACCATAAGAAAGAGACTGGGCAAAAATGGCCTGCATGGCAGAGTTCCAGGACAAAAACCACTGCTGAGCAAAAAGAACATAAAGGCTTGTCTCAGTTTTTGTCAGAAAACATCTTGATGATCCCCAAGACTTTTTGGGAAATACTCTGTGGACTGACGAGACAAAAGTTGAACTTTTTGGAAGGTGTGTGTCCCATTACATCCGGTGTAAAAGTAACACAGCATTTCAGAAATGGTGGTAGTGTGATGGTCTGGGGCTGTTTTGCTGCTTCAGGACCTGGAAGACTTGCTGTGGTAAATAGAACCATGAATTCTGCTGTCTACCAAAAACTCCTGAAGGAGAATGTCCGGCCATCTGTTTGTGACCTCAAGCTGAAGCGCACTTGGGTTCTGCAGCAGGACAATGATCCAAAACACACCAGCAAGTCCACCTCTAAATGGCTTAAGAAAAACAAATGAAGACACTGAAGTGGCCTAATCAAAGTCCTGACCTGAATCCGATTGAAATGCTGTGGCATGACCTTAAAAAGGCAGTTCATGCTGAAAAACCCTCTAATGTGGCTGAATTACAACAATTCTGCAAAGATGAGTGGGCCAAAATTCCTCCACAGCGCTGTAAAAGACTCATTGCCAGTTATCGTAAATGCTTGATTGCAGTTGTTGCTGCTAACAGTGGCCCAACCAGTTATTAGGTTTAGGGGGCAATCACTTTTTCACACAGAGCCATGTAGGTTTGGATATTTTTTCCTCTCTTAATAATAAACACCTTCATTTAAAAACTGCATTTTGTGTTTACTTGTGTTATCTTTGTCTTATATTTAAATTTGTTTGATGATCTAAAACATTTAAGTGTGACAAACATACAAAAAAAATGAGAAATCAGGAAGGGGGCAAACACTTTTTCACACCACTGTACATCGTTCTGTCATTTTGATGTGAAATGGTGCTATATAAATTAAGTTGAATTGAATCTTCACTCTGTGTGTGCGTGCGTGCATGCGTGCGTGCGTGCGTGCGTGCGTGCGTGCGTGCGTGCGTGCGTGCGTGCGTGCAGGGTCATTGAGGCAACAAACATAAAAAAATATTAACCACTACATAGAATAAAATTTTACCAGCATCCATGTCAACGTTCAGAAATTTAGTTGCAAATTTGCATGGAATAAAGTTGCAAAGCTACAGAAAAATATTCAAAATTTTTGCAAATTAATGAGGAAAAAAGTTGCATGGAACAGATTTACATGGAAGAGATTTACATGGGGGGGTTGCAAATTTACAAAAAAGTCAAATTGTTGCAAATTAATGAAGGAAAAAGCTGCAAATTTGCATGAAAAAGCTGCAGATTTGCATGAAAAAAGCTGCAGATTTGCATGCAAGTTGCAAATTTACAAAAGTCAAAAAGTTGTTCCAAATTAACAAGAAAACGAGGAAAAAAGTACCCCTGTCCCTTGATTTACGCCTGTGTCTGTGGGCTTCATACAGCAATAGTGTGTTTAAAGCGCAGAGATGGAGGCAGCAGCAGGCTTTGATCCAGCTGCTGTTGGGGGCTTACTGTTGGGGCACATGCAGCAAAACAAACCTCGGGCTCTTGTGTGATTGGGCCCATACACATGTAGTTTAATGTGGGGGGTTGTATCATGGGTCCTCTGGTGATTCCCATCCCTGGTAGTTAAAAGGCAGCACAAGAACACGAGTACTCTGGTGCATGGGCAGTTCAGCGTGGACCCCTGATGTTTCGTTCCTGCGGTCGCAAAATGTAGGCTGCACAGGGTCGACCACAAGAGGGCTTCCAGGTCCTGTGTGGCATGGACAATGGTGATGTCATGCAGACCAGTTACTGTTCCTCCATCTTCACTCTGCTCGTGTGTCTGTGTGTTTCAGAGGTCAGACCCATAAAGTGTGCGTCCTGCTATGTAACTCTCCCCCATACCTGCTGCCCGCCGTGGAGAGCGTCAGCTACACGGGCTGCACCGCCGACAGCCTGGTCAAGATCATCAGAGACGTGAGTATGATCACGTTTGTTGGTCAGAGCGGTGAAGGACAACACAGCTGTCCTCGGTTCTAGGCTGTGGTTTGTTTGGTTTTTTTGTGAGGGGGGAGGGGGGGGATCTGTGAACCTTCAGGACCAGTGATGGGAGAGAGCATCCTGGTGTTGGTGGTGTTTTGTCTGCAGTTCTGACCATGAGGAACCGTCATTGGGACCAGGATCCCCAACATCACCATGGAAAGAGGCTGAGCAGATTTTTGGCTAAAAATTCACAGATTTTTGAATTTGCATCTTTTTCTCTTATTTTGTGTCCGCCCACCCCCTTAAATCTGCAAGTTTGTTCCTGAATTTGTAACTTTTTACCTTATAAATATGCAATTTTTTTATTTATTTTTTTTTGTCTTTCGGCTGTTCCCTTTTGGGGTCGCCACAGCGAATCATCACCTGATGTTGCGACGATCTGCATGCAGATTTGGCAAAAAATTTTTATGCCGGATGCCCTTCCTGACACAACCCTGCCCATGTATCCGGGCTTGGGACCAGCACAGGGCAGCCACAGGGGGTGCACACTGGCTTGTGCACCCCCTGTAGCTGGGTAACCAACTTTCCTTCCTCCATTCTATTTTTCCTGAGCACTGAGCTGGACGGTAGAAAGTACCTTTTTTTTTTTTTTTTTTAAATGGTCTTTGGTATGACCCGGCCGGGACTTGAACCCACAACCTCCTGGTTGTGGGTCGAATGCGCTACCTCTAGGCCGCCACTCCGGTGCCTTATAAATATGCAATTTATTGTCCATAAATTTGATTTGTAGCTCATGCCGGCAAAGCCGAAAGGATCTCATGCAGTGACATGTTGTCCGTCGGTCGGTCCACATTTCACGGGAATCGTTACTCACCGACTCATCGATGCTCACCAAACTCACTCACAATGATCCTCAGGTAGGTCTGCATCCAAGTTGTGTTAAAGGTCAGAGGTCAGGAGATCTGGGCATTTATGATTTCATGAAAAACGATGCTCATCCTAGGCCACTGACCTTGACTTTAAGCACATCCTAGATGGGACTGCATCTAGGCTGTACTTGGGGTCAAGATCAGCGGTCAGGAGATCTGAGCAGTCCCGGGGTGATTTCATCAGGCCAGAATGAGCTACTCCGTCACTGACCATCTGGTTTCCCCTTGTAAATCTGCAACATGTTTGCCATAAATTTATTACTTTTTTCCTCATAAATTTCTGAATTCTTCACGTGAATTTGTCTTTTTTTTTTTTTTTTTTTTTTTTTTTTGAATTTGTTACGTTTTCTCATGAATTTGATATTTCTTGCAAATTTGCTAACTTTGTGTTTTCAGCTTTTTCTCTTGCAAATAAGTTTTGTTCCTGTTAAATATGCAAGTTTGTTTAAATTTGCAGCATTTTACTCATAAATGTTGAAATCTTTTATTTTTAAATTGGCTTTTTTAATGCTGTAAATGAGTTTGTTTTTCTTTATCTTTTGCATTCCCCAGCATTATCAGTGTTGTAGTGTAAATGTGGTCCACGTTAAAGTTTTTATAACTCAGCTGCTTTGCTTCATTGCAAACTCGGATTTAAAATTACACCTTTTTGTTTGTATTTGAGACGTAAAGTTTTTCTGTTTGAAATTTTTGCCATTTTTCTCTTACATGTGAAAAACAGTCATAAATCTGTGAGCTGTTTTTCCTTCGGTGGTAAATCCCGGACTTACTGACAGACGACAGTTAAATTATAAAATGACAAACTAATATCCTGATGATGGAATATTGGGGTTCAACACTAAATAACTGTTAATTATATTTTTGTTTTTCAGAGAGGAATCCACTTCTCGGTTGTTGCTCCTCGTAAACTCCCTGCTCTTAGGTCCCTGTTTGAGCGGGCGTCTCCTGTAGGGGGTGCTGTGGAGCCACTTCCAGACTACAGCCAGGACCCGTTCCACATGGTTTTGGTCCGAGGAATTTCTCTGCCTGGTCTGATTATTAATTGTTGTTGTTGTCATTATTTATATATCTTTTATCATTGTTTGACTTATGTAAGAGAATCTTATATGTGGTAATTTTTAAAATGACATCGAGGACAACGTACATCAATATATTTAAAAAAAAAAAAAAAAAAGCTGTATATATTTTATATCCAGTCTCAACAGGTGTGGGGCCAGGACCCCTGAAACCAGTCCTCCCACCACAGTCCCTGCCCAGCGGTCCGATGGTTGGAGCCTCTCAGCCGACCCCGCCCATCAACCCTAACCATCAGTACCCGGTAACCTGATGTGACTTATGTAGACAACTAGCGTGTTGTTTCCGTGTTCTTGGTCACTCTGATGATGTTCTCTACTCTGACCGAGTCAGACAGGACTGTCGGCTGCACAGGTTGCTGCTCAGATTGCCGTAGAGGAGGCCAACAAGCAGAAGAGGGGCTGTGAGTGTTGCACATGTTCATTTACATGCATATTTGATTATCTTCATCTCCAATTACCATCCATCTATCCATCTTCTACCGCTTTTCCGGAGGTCCGAGTCGCATAGGCAGTAGTTCAAGCAGAAAAGCCCAGCCTTCCCTCTCCCCAGCTACCTGCTCCAGCTTTTCTGAGAGGATACCAAGGCGTTCCCAGACCAGCTGGGAGACAGCTCTCCACCGAGTCCTGGGTCTGCCCCGGGGTCTCCTCCCAGTGGGACATGCCCGAAACACCTCAAGTGAGAGGCGTCCAGGAGGCATCCTAATCAGATGCCCATACCACCTCAACTGACTCCTTTCAATGTGGAGGAGCAGCAGTTCTACTCTGAGCCTCTCCCAGATGACTTAGCTCCTCATCCTATCTCTGAGGGTGAGTCCAGCAATCCTACGGAGAAAGCTCATTTCAGCCGCTTGTATCCGCGATCTTGTTCTTTCAGTCATTACCCAAAGCTCGTGACCATAGGTAAGAGTAGGAACGTAGATTGACTGGTAAATCGTCAGCTTTGCCTTAGAACTCAGCTCCCTCTTCACCACAACGGACCGGTACAACGTCCGCATCACTGTAGATGCTGCTCTGATCCGTCTGTCAATCTCTCGCTCCATTCTCCCCTCACTCGTGAATAAGACCCCAAGATACTTAAACTCCTCCACTTGGGGCAGGAGTCTGTCCCCAACCCGGAGAGGACAATCCACCTTTTTCCAGCTGAGGACCATGGACTCGGACTTGGAGGTGCTGATTCTCATCCCAGCTGCTTCACACTCAGCAGCAAACCGTCCTAGCAAGAATTGTAGGTCATTGCTGAATGAAGCCAACAGGACAACATCATCTGCAAACAACAGAGATGAGATCCTGTGGTCACCAAGCATGACACCCTCCATTCCCTGGCTGCGCCTAGAAATCCTGTCCATAAAAATTATGAACAGGATCGGTGACAAAGGGCAGCCCTGGCGGAGTCCAACTCTCACTGGGAATGAGTCCGACCGAGTGTTGGCAATACGAACCTAACTCTCACAACGGTTGTACAGAGACTGAATAGCTCGTAACAACAAGCCCGATACCCCATACTCCCGAAGCACCCCACCCAACAAAAAATCACGAGGGACGTGGTCGAATGCCTTCTCCAAGTCTACAAAACACATGTAAATTGGTTGGGCAAACTCCCACTAACCCTCGAGAATTCTCGAGAGGGTAAAGAGCTGGTCCGATGTGCCACAGCCAGGACGAAAACCACATTGATCCTCCTGAATCCGAGGTTCAACCAACGGCTGGACTCTCCTCTCCAGTACCTTGGCATAGACCTTCCTAGGGAGGCTGAGGAGTGTGATCCCTCTGAAGTTGGAGCACACCCTCCGGTCCCCTTTTTTGAAAAGAGAGACCACCACCCCGGTTTGCCATGCCAAAGGCACTGCCCCCAACCTCCACGCAGTGTTGCAGAGGCGTGTCAACCATGACAGCCCTACAACATCCAGGGCCTTGAGGTACTCAGGGCGAATCTCATCCACCCCCGGGGCCCGGCCACCAAGGAGATTTTTAACCACCTTGGCGACCATGGCCCCTGTGATAAGCGAGTCATCCCCCTCGTCCACAATCCCTGCTTCCTCTGTGGAAGGCGTATCAGTGGGATTGAGGAGATCCTCATAGTATTCCTTCTACCGCCCGACGATATTCCCAGTCGAAGTCAACAGCGCCCCATCCGCACCATACACAGTGTGGACAGGAAGCTGCTTCCCCCTCCTGAGCCGCCAGACAGTTTGCCAGAATCTCTTCGAGGCCAACCGAAAGTCTTGTTCCATGGCCTCACCGAACTCCTCCCATACCTGGGTTTTTGCTTCAGCAACCACCCGAGCTGCACTCCGCTTGGCCTGCCGGTACACCTCAGCTGCTTCGGGAGTCCCACAAGCCAACCAAGCTTGATAGGACTCCTTCTTCAGCTTAATGGCCTTCCTCACCACTGGTGTCCACCACTTGGTTCAGGGGTTGCCACCACGAGATGCACCGACCACTTTGCGGCCGCAGCTCTGGGCCGCCGCTTCAACAATAGAGGTGGAGAACATGGCCCATTCAGACTCCATGTCTCCAGACTCCCTTGGAATGTGGTTGAAGTTCTTCCGGAGGTGGGAGTTGAAGACCTCCCGGACAGGGGCCTCAGCCAGACGTTCCCAGCACACCCTCACTATATGTTTGGGTCTACCAGGTCTGAATGGCATCCTCCCCTGCCATCGGATCCAACTCACCACCAGGTGGTGATCAGTTGACAGCTCTGCACCTCTCTTTACCCGAGTGTCCAAGACATACGGTCGCAGGTCTGATGACACGATAACAAAATCGATCATCGACCTGCGACCTAGGGTGTCCTGGTGCCAGGTGCACATATGGACACCCTTATGCTTGAACATGGTGTTCGTTATGGACAAACTGTGGTTAGCACAGAAGTCCAATAACTGAACACCACTTGGGTTCAGATCAGGCAGGCCGTTCCTCCCAATCACTCCCTTCCAGGTTTCACTGTCGATGCCCACGTGCGCATTGAATTGCACTCCAATTCCCAACATGAAATCTCCAATTACCAACATGTTTAATTATGTGAAGCCAACAAGCAGAAGAGGAGCTGTGAGTCTATGTTCCTGAACTGGACTGATATGCTTGTTCAGTTACCACACCTGTACAGTTACAATGGGAAGCCATCAGGGTCAAAAACACACAAATTGAACACATAAATGACATGTAAAAACTTGTAATGTACATGTAGTCTACATTAGTGCTGTGTAATATGACCAGAATTTCATATCCCAATCAGAGGTTGCACTAGACTTTATCTATCATTTTGACAGACAGGCTTGTAAAAATTCTGTCATAATCTGTTATTATCTGTCATTTTAATTGACTTTAATTGTATCACCCTCAGTGTAATCTGTCAAATGACGAACAGCTTTCAGAATTTTCAGTCATTGTTGAAAAAAAAAATCTATCAATGAAGGACAATTTTCAGTTAATGCAACCTCTGATCCCAATATAAGTAAGCTTACACTGCGTTCCAAATTATTATGCAAATTGGATTTTAGTGTCATAAACATTCAGTTTTTTGTTTTTCGATTAAACTCATGGATGGTATTGTGTCTCAGGGCTCTTTGGATCACTGATATCAATCTCAGACACCTGTCATAATTAGTTTGCCAGGTGAGCCCAGTTAAAGGAAAACTCCTTAAGAAGGATGTTCCACATTATTAAGCATGCCACAGGTTTCAAGCAACATGGGAAAGGATCTCTCTGCTGCTGAAAAGCGTCATATGCCTTGGACAAGGTATGAAAACATTAGATATTTCACGAAAACTTGAGCGTGATCATCGTACTGTGAAGAAATTTGTGGCTGATTCAGAGCACAGACTGGTTTGTGCAGATAAAGGCATAATGAGGGAGGTTTCTGCCAGACAAATTCATCAGCTTAAGAGAACAGCTGCTAAAATGCCATTACAAAGCAGCAAACAGGTATTTGAAGCTGCTGGTGCCTCTGGAGTCCCATGAACCTCAAGGTGTAGGGTTCCACCAGAGGCTTGCAGTTGTGCATAAACCTACTATCTGGCCACTCCTCTAACCAGTGCTCACAAGCAGAAACGGTTGCAGTGGGCCCAGAAATACATGAAGACTGATTTTCAAACAGTCTTGTTTACTGATGAGTGCCGTGCAACCCTGGATGGTCCAGATGGATGGAGTAGTAGATGGTTGGTGGATGACCACCATGTCCTAACAAGGCTGCAATGTCAGCAAGGAGGTGGCGGAGTCATGTTTTGGGCCGGAATCATGGGGAGAGAGCTGATTAGCTCCTTTAGGGTCCCTGAAGGTGTGAAAATGACCTCAGCAAAGTATATAAACTTTCTGACTGACCACTTTCTTCCATGGTACAAAAAGAAGAACCGTGCCTTCCGTAGCAAAATTATCTTCATGCATGACAATGCACCATCTCATACTGCAAAGAATACCTCTGTGTCATTGGCTACTATGGGCATAAAAGGACAGAAACTCATGGTGTGGCCCCCATCCTCCCCTGACCTCATCCCTATTGAGAACCTTTGGAGCATCCTCAAGCAAAAGATCTATGAGAGTGGGAGGCAGTTCACATCAAAACAGCAGCTGTAGGAGGCTATTCTGACGTCTTGCAAAGAATTTCAAGCAGAAACTTTCCAAAAACTCACAAGTTCAATAGATGTAAGAATTGTGACGGTTATATCAAAGAAGAGGTCCTATGTTAACATGTAATTTGGCCTGTTAAGATGTTTTTGATTGAAATAGCTTTTGATTTCAGTAAATAGGACCTCCTGATGCTGCAAATTCAACAAAGGACCATTTTCAGTTCTTTACAACTAATAAAATGTTTTGAAACTGTTATGCATAATAATTTGGAACAGTGCATTTTGAGTTTAATTTTTGCAAAAAAAGTTATCATTGGGAGGTTCAATAAAATTTGAATTATGCTCTCATTGATGACTTGAAAATTATACTGTCATTTGCATAGACTATTTAAGAAAATCAGAGACAAATATTATTTGCTTAATAATTTGGAACGCAGTGTATATCCCAAGACTGATATATATCCCGATATGCATTTTCTGTAAATTCTATAGTTTAGATCTAACTACATGTAAAGGGGCGGCAGTGGCTCAGGAGGTAGAGCAGGTTGTCTAATAACCCGATGGTTGGTGGTTCGAATCCCGCTCTCCCCAGATATCCTGCCGTTGTGTCCCTGGGCAAGACACTTCACCCGCATTGCCTCCAGTGCCCATAACACTGGGTATGAATATGTATAAATGTATGGTGGTGGCCGGAGAGGCCATTGGTGCGGATTGGCTGCCATGTTTCCTTCAGCCTGCCCCAGGGCAGCTGTGGCTACAGTAGTAGCTTGCCACTACCGTTGTCTGTCTGGAGTGAATGAATAATGTATCTACTTGTAAAGCGTCTTTGAGTGTCTATGATAAAGCGCTATATAAATCTGATTTATTATTATTATTAAAGGACCATCTCTTTTTAACATTTTAAATTACATACTGAAAAAAAATCAGTTGTACAAATTCAACTGTCATTAATTTTCTCCTTTTATTTAAACATGTAATAATATCCAATTAATATTCCTCTAATCCCCCCCAATCCTGATGTTGGGTGGGAAAGCATTAAATATAACGAGGTTTACTTTGACAACACACCAACATTTCACTTCTTTGCTCCACCGACATCTTTTAATTTATTATTTACTAGTGTATTGCCCATAGAATGCAAGTATTCCTGTCTGAAACAGGTATCCCAATCAGGCTTTACAGGCCCAAGTGTAGGCTGTGTTTGAAAGTGGACTACAGAGGTGTAGCCTATACAGGTGCATCTCAATAAATTAGAATGTCATTGAAAAGTTAATTAAATTCAGTAATTCATTTCAGAAAATGAAACTTCTATATTATATAGATTAATTACACAGAGTGATATATTTCAAGTGTTTATTTCTTTTAATTTTGATCTCTCTGCGTTGGCCCTGCGATGGACTGGCGATCTGTCCAGGGTGTACCCTGCCTGTCGCCCAAAGATGCTGGGATAGGCTCCGGCCCCCCTGCGACCCGAAAAGGATTAAGTGGAAGAAGATGGATGGATGGATGGTTATGGCTTACAGCTCAAGAAAACCCAAATTCAGTTTCTCAAAAAATTAGAATATTTCATAAAATTAATTTTAAAAAATGGATTTTTAATAGAAATGTTGGCGTACTGAAAAGTATGTCCATGTACACACTCAATACTTGGTCGGGGCTCCTTTTTTTTTTTTTTTAAGATTTAGTATACTTTATTGATCCCCAGAGGGGAAATTGAGGGTCATCCACCACCTGGATGGATGAAGCAGCCATGATACAGCACTATCCCTTAACCATTCACACACACATTCACACCTAGGGCCACTTTAGAGTCTCCAATTAACCTAACCTCCATGTTTTTGGCATGTGGGAGGAAACCGGAGAAATCCCGGGGTAAACCCACGCATACACAGGCAGAACATGCAAACTCCACACAGATCACTGTTGGTCGGGGGCTGGGATCGAACCCACGATCCCCCGGCCAAGGGTAAACTGTGCTGCAGCAGTGCTAACCACTGCGCCACCGTGCAGCCATTTTGCATGAATTACTGCATCAATGTGGCGTGGGATGGAGGTGATCAGCCTGTGGTACTGCTGAGGTGTTAAAAAGGCCCATGTTGCTTTGATAGCGGCCTTCAGCTCGTCTTCATTGTTGGGTTTGGTGTCTCTCATCTTCCTCTTGACAATACTCCATAGATTCTCTATATAGTGGAAGTCAGGCTAGTTTTATGGCCAATAAAGAACAGTGATACCATGGTCTTTAAACCAGATTTTGGCACTTTTGGCAGTGTGGACAGGTGCCAAGTCCTGCTGGAAAATGGAATCAGCTTTTCCATAAAGCTTGTCAGCAGAGGGAAGCATGAAGTGCTCTAAAATTTGCTGGTAGACGGCTGCGCTGACTTTGGACTTGATAAAACACAGTGGACCGACACCAGCAGATGACCTCTTTTCAGATGAAAGTAAATTTTGCATTTCATTTGGAAATCAAGGTCCCAGAGTCTGGAGGAAGAGTGGAGAGGCACAGAATCTAAGTTACTTGAGGTCCAGTGTGAAGTTTCTACAGTCAGTGATGATTTGAGGAGCCATGTTATCTGCTGGTGTTGGTCCACTGTGTTTTATCAAGTCCAAAGTCAGTGCAGCCATCTACCAGAAAATTTTAGAGCACTTTATGCTTCCCTCTGCTGACAAGCTTTATGGAGATACTGGTTTCATTTTAAGATGAGATAAGATAAGCCTTTATTAGTCCCACAATGGGGAAATTCCAGGATTGCAACAGCACAGGGATAGCAACACTCAGAGCAACAATCAGAAGACAAGAAAAAACAAGAGCAGCAAGTATACATATGTACATATAAATATATAAACACACACAGTGCGGAGCATTGTAGCTAGATGGAATGAAACAGCATAACCGTCTACTTGGTTATCCTACATGGTATGATTATGTACCCATACATATTGTCACCCTCCGTAGTGACCGGTATTTTCCTAGTTGTATACCGGAGGGGACCATTGTGTAAGTCTATTGCGTCTTTTGCATTCAATACTATTAGGCTGTCACGTCTTTTTGCTATCTCTGCGAGCAGCCCTGCTTAGGTTGTACAGTCTGACAGCCGTAGGTAGGAAGGACCTGCGAAACCTCTCGGTTGTGCACCTGGGATGATGTAGTCTGCTGCTAAATGAGCTCCTCAGTGCATTCAGCATGTCCTGCATAGGGTGGAACTCGGACTCCAGCAGAGATGACAGTTTAGCCACCGTCCTTCTCTCTCCTATCTCCTCCACTGGGTCAAGGCGCTGCCCCAGGACAGAGCTAGCTTTCTTGATCAGTTTGTTCAGTCTCTTCCTATCGGCTGCTGTAACGCCACTGCCCCAGCAGACCACTCAAAAAGTGATGGCTGATGCCACCACTGTGTCGTAGAATGTCTTCAGCAGCGCCCCTTGTACACCAAAAGACCTGAGTCTCCTCAGTAGGAACAGCCTGCGCTGTCCCTTCTTGTAGAGTGCGTCAGTATTGTGTGACCAGGAGGATTTTCCAGGAGGACTTGGTGCCTGTCCACACTGCCAAAAGTACCAAAACCTGGTTAAATGACCATGGTGTCACTGTGCTTGATTGACCAGAAAACTAGCCTGACTTCAACTCCACAGAGAATTTATGAAGTATTGTCAAGAGGAAGATGAGAGACACCAAACCCAACAATGCAGATGAGCTGAAGGTCACTATCAAAGCAACATGGGCCTCCATAACACCTCGGCAGTACCACGGGCTGATCAACTCCATGCTACGCTGCATTGATGCAGTAATTCATCCAAAAGGAGCCCCGACCAAGTATTGAGTGTGTACATGGACATACTTTTCAGTCGGCCAACATTTCTATTAAAAAAAACATTTTCTAAAATTAATTTTATGAAATATTCTAATATTTTGAGAAACTGAATTTGGGGTTTTCATGGGCTGTAAGCCATAACTATCAAAATTAAAAGAAAAACTTGAACTACGTCACTCTGTGTAATGAATCTATATAATATAGGAGTTTCATTTCCTGAACTGAATTAACTTTTTGATGACATTCTAATTTATTGAGATGCACCTGTATGTAGGCAAATGCATATTAGACTTTGACAAATATAAAAGGGAGTGAATGGCACTAAGATTTATTTGATTGTGTGAATATTAATTATAGAATACCTAAATTTTGAAAATGAATGGGTCATCCAATATTAGTGACTGTTTCAGATCCCTTGTTTGTTTGTCAGATCACTTATTTGTCTGATCTTTTATCACTTACATTCAAGATAATAGTGTATCTTGCACTTTGGGGAATGGGAGTTGTTCAGTCATCATTATAGTTATTTTAGTTTTTATCACTGTTCAGTGATAGAGTTGTGTAGTATTGAATTCCTTCTGTCTATCGTCAATAAACTCATGCAGTACTATAACAAGACACGTTTACAAGTATTTGAGACCCATTGGCTGGTGCCTTACCAGTGTGCCTCCAAAGGACTGATCCACTGTTTCAGCTGCTGCTCCCCCCGCATCTCGTGTTCTTCATGCCAAATTATTCATTAAACCAACACAATCATGGCAACTTTGATATAATTTTTTTTAAGCATTAAACCTTAAGTCTATCTTTTTTTTTTTTTTTTTTTTTTTTTTTTTTTGTTTTGTTACTTATTTGTACCCGTAGGTAGACTTGGTTTGCAGTCTGGTGACAAGCCACCGGCTGCTGGTCGCTGCGTGCGCGAGCGCCCTAAACCTACATGTTTTTGGTGTGCGGGAGGAAACCGGAGAAATCCCGGAGTAAACCCGCGCAACACGGGGAGAACATGCAAACTCCACACAGCTCACTGTTGGTCGGGGGCTGGGATCGAACCCACGATCCCCCGGCCGAGGGTAAAACTGTGCTGCCACAGTGCTAAACCACTGCACCACCGTGCAGCCCTTTTGTCAGTATTTGCACTATGGGTAGCATTACTGTACATGGACTGCTGTTGCTGTTTCTCCAGCCTTATTCCTTTTCTTTTTTAATATTGCGCACACCACTGAAGAGAGAGAGAAACGCCATTTCAATTCTCCTGTATGTCCTGTACGTATATCAGCTCTTCTGATAGATATGTCAGAACACCGGTGGATCCAATCAGCTCATTGCTCAAACCACAGAGCTCAGCTGTCTTCCATGATAAATCAGCCTCGGGGCAAAAGCACACTCCATGGATTATCTTTTTTTTTTCTTTTTTTTTTCACTTTATTGAACAGAACTTTTTTTAATCGCCATCAGTTCGTGTACCTTTGAGCCAGGTCTGGCCACTGCTTCTCTCGGCATGTTGTGTTGATTTGTCAGATCCGGTCCCCGCTGACACTCCGCCCAGTCTGCTCGCGCACCTCATTCTCCACATATGGCAAATTATCCTTTAGACCTACGCAGTCACGGCAACTTCATGGTATAATTTTTTTAAGTATTAAATCTTCAGTGTTATCTTTTTTCTCTGTTTCTAACTTTAATTTCCTTGTTTTGTCCCGGGAACACTGTGGTGACTGACAGGTTGTGATGCTGTGTGTTATCCAGTCAGCATGGTTGTGATGCCGCATATTGTCCAATCAGCACGGAGTCAGTCTGAAACCCCGCTCACACTTCTTGAAGCCAGCTCATGAAGAGACACAGAGCGGTGGCTAAAACCTTTATTGATAAAAATTACATATTTTGACTGAGCGACTCCATACTCGGGGATGCAGACCCTCGTAACCTCAGGACACCACATATAAAACCTTAGGTCAGTCTGAGGAATGGTTCAAGAGGTATGCATGGAACAGAGAGACACTTTGTGAATTTATAGATAGATTTTGTGTGCATGTGCCACTATAATGGACTTTTGCTGCTTTAATATAATTTTTTTCCTCAACAAAACGGAGAAACTCAGTAATTTAAAGGCAAGAAACAGTGGTCTGCTACACTAATATTTCCTATTACTAACAACTTAGCGTCATCATTTAGGATTTGCTATTTTACAATTTTTTTTTTTCCACAATATCTTTATTAAACCTTTTTTTTTTTTTTAACAAACATGATACAAACAATCAAACACTAACACTAAAGTACTACAAAAAAAAAAAAAAATGCACTAAAAACACCAACAACCACCAACAAAATCAAGTCTTCAACAATGCTCCTCTGTTTAGTCTAGACAATCCAATACATAAGTATACATATTATGTTCACCAGTTTGGAATTTACAAGGTCCACACACATCATTCACCTTCTTCTTCAAGAGTTATGTTTAAATTTTTTACATAATCAATAAAAGGTCTCCATATATTCTCAAACACAATTTCCTTTGATTTCAGTATATATGTTATTCTTTCTAATGGAAGGTTTGTTAACATCTGTCTTAACCACTGAGTCACATCTGGTCTATGAGTCTTTTTCCATAATAGTGCAATACATTTTTTGGCATTAAGCAAACTGAGGTCTATGAATGTTCTTTCACTTTTATTAAAATTATGCTTTTCTGGGTACAGACCCAACAAAAACAGTTTAGGATTCAATATGATTTGTTTTGAGATTATTTTTTCAATTGTTACCCTCACCTCTTCCCAAAACATTCTTATTAATCTACATTCCCATAAACAATGAAATAGGGTTCCTTTACTTTCCATGCATTTTGTGCATGTATCTGGTATATTTTTGTTATATCTATTTAACTCCTCCGGTGTAACATACATCCGCATTAACCATTTGAAATGTATCAATTTAAGGCGTGCATTTATTGATTTGGTTTGAGCTTCTGTACAAGCCAATTCCCATTGTTCCTCTGAAATTTCAATTTGCAGATCTTCTTTCCAGTAGTTTAATCTTTTCAGTGAATTTTCACTTGAAGATAGTGTCAGTGAGTTATAAAACTCTGAAATAATACCCTTTCTTTTACTATCTTTCATCATCATTTTTTCCAAGGATGAATAAATAGGTCGAGTGAGAGCTTTATTTTGATTTGATCGAATAAAGTTTCTAAGTTGAAGATATTTAAAAAAATGTGTTCTATTGAGATTAAATTTGATCCTCAGCTCTTCAAAAGACATTATGTTGTCTGCACATGGCAAATATAAATCCTGAATCTTTTGTATCCCTTTTAAATTCCATACTTTAAATACAGCGTCCGCTCTCCCTGGTTTAAAATATTGATTACCCCATATTGGACTAAATTGTGACAATAACTGTGGTTCTTTTAAGTAGTTTTTAGCTTCACACCATATTTTGATCATATGCTTTACAAATGGATTTTTAACTTGTTTTTGTAATTTTTTTGCCGAATCTGAGTATATGAATATGGGAAGAGGTAAAGGTAAATTGTATGATTCCATTTCAGTCCAGTGAGGGAGATCATTTGATGAAAAATAATATGTCATAGACCTCAGTTGTGCCGACCAATAATACAACATAAAATTTGGACATTTCAGACCTCCACGATCAAATGGTAAATATAATAAAGACAAACGTAATCTAGCCCTCCTGTTGTTCCATATAAATTCCACTAACTTTTTTTTTTATTCTTGAGAATAGATCTAAAGGTGGTGATAAGGGAATGTATTGAAATAAATAAAGTATTTTAGGTAAAATATTACTTTTAAGTATATTGATTCTCCCGATCATCGACATTGGTAGTGACATCCATCTCTGAGTTAACTCATTGATATCTGACATTAAGGCTTCATAGTTGACGCTGGCGACTGATTCTAGCTTAGGCATAATTTGGATTCCTAAATATTTAAACTGATTTACAACATTGAATTGATTTACCTCAGGGGCTGGGTAATTTCTCTGGGTCTCATTTAGCATTAATATTGAAGATTTAGTTTTATTTATTTTATATCCTGATATTTCCCCAAAATTCTTTATTAAATTCAACAAGGTTGGAATTGATTTTTTTAGATTCGACATAAACAAAATTATATCATCGGCGTACAGGGAGATTTTATGTTCTGTTGGTCCAACTTTAATTCCATATATTTGTGAATGTAAACGTATCGCTATCGCTAAAGGTTCAATTGCCATAGTAAACAGTAAAGGTGAAAGTGGACAGCCTTGTCGACATCGTCTATTGATTTTTATTGGTTTTGAAATGTTATTTGTTAGGATTTCTGCTGTAGCATTATTGTATATTATTTGAACCCATTTTATGAAATTATTTCCAAGTCCAAACCTTTGTAGGACTTCAAAAAGAAAGGGCCATTCAACTCTATCAAAGGCCTTTTCGGCGTCCAATGATAGGAGAGCTGTATCCGGTGCTTCTTTATTAAAATAAATAATATTAAATAGTCTTCTTACATTATGGAAGCCTTGTCTACCCTTTATAAAGCCATTCTGATCTCGATTAATAATATTTGGTAAAATTTCTTGTATTCGTCTTGCTAAAATTTTACAGATTATCTTAAGGTCGGCGTTTAATAGGCTTATTGGTCTCATATTTTCACATTTATTAGAGGGCTTACCTGGTTTTGGCAGCAGTATAATTAAGGCATTATTTATGTATGATGGTAAATTATTATTTTGAAATGCTTCTAAAACCATTTCCAAAAAAGGTTTTATTAATTTATTCTTAAATTTTTTATAAAGGTCAACTGGAAGACCATCTGGTCCTGCACTTTTTCCTGATTTCATATTATCAATGGCTAGCCCAACTTCTTCTTGACTAATTTTAGACTCCAATATCTCCCTGTTTTCATTTGGAATACACGGTATAGATAGTTCGTTCAAAAACCCATTTAGTTTTGTTAAATCAGGTTCATTTTTGGTATCATATAATTTTTCATAGTAATCTCTAAAGGCTCTATTAATTTCTAAAGGATCTATAACTACCTGTCCGTTACTTATAATACTGGTAATTGGTGTTTTAATTTCCAATTGTTTAATCTGCCATGCTAATAATTTTCCTGATTTTTCACCTTGTTCATAAAAAGATTGTTTCAATCTTAGAAGACTCGAGGCAGCTCTATTCGCTGATTTTTTGTCGTATTCAGCTCTCAAAATCAGTAATTCATTCTCCAACCTTGGGTCACTTCCTGCATACACTTTTTCCTGAAGACTTTTTATTTTATGTTCCAATTTAGCTCTCTCCTCTCGAGTCTTCTTAGATTTTGATCCTGTATAACTAATAATATGTCCCCTAATAAAAGCTTTGAAAGCCTCCCACTTTACACATGCTGATGTTTGTGTAGTATTGATGTCAAAGAACTCGTCTATCTTTTTTTCTATATACTTGACAAATTCCTCATCCTGAAGCCATTTATGCTGAAATTGCCATCTACCTGATTCCTTTGTCAATTTTTTATCTACATATATTAGACAACAGGGTGCATGATCAGAGATCACGATGTTATCATAAAAGCAGTTTTGAATCTTGGACCTTAATTCTGTGGAAATCAAAAAATAATCAATACGTGAGAATGTCTTGTAGGTACTGGAATAACAAGAATAGGCTTTAACTTGTGGTTTCATTTCTCTCCATATATCTAACAATCTCAATTCTTTCATAAAATGATTAATAGTCATCCTACATCCAATGTGCGTACAATCCAGTCCTGTTGATCTATCCACACCTGGATTCAATGTACAATTAAAATCCCCTGCTATTATATGTTGCCCTGTAAGTGATGATAAGATGAGAAATAAATTAGCAAAGAACTTCTGATCATCTATATTGGGACCATATAAGTTCACAAGATTTATATTTTCTAATAGCAAAGAACCTTGAATGATTACATATCTTCCAAATTTGTCTCCAATTACATTTTTCACTTGAAAAGGAACTGATTTATGTATGAGAGTCATAACTCCCCTGGCTCGGGATGAAAATGAAGAGGTGAATACACTTCCCTGCCATCTACTCCTAATTCTTTTAACATCCTCCTCTATCAGATGAGTTTCTTGTAAAAACACAATTCTTGAACCCATGTCCTTTATTTTATTCATAACTTGTTTAAGTTTTTTTAAATTTTGTAGACCTCTGCAATTCCATGAAGTTAAATTAAGATTAACATTTTGGTCCATGATCAATAGAGAGTTTGGGATTACCTTGCAGTGTAAACATGCTCATACAGAGAAGCAAAAACATGAGTGGTTGAACATTCATCCTACAAACTACACACAAACAAATTTCCCCTTCCCACACTTGTGGCAAACCCCCCAAAATCAAAAGAAAAAATTCTGTCTCCCGATATAGCCATTGACCGTTCCACACCCACGGGGAACAGCCTAAGCCACTCCTTCTTCATCCTCCCAATCACCCTAACTCTACTGCTTTTAATGACGTAACATTAACTCTCCTCTGTAGTTTTCCAACTTAACTCCAAAATTTTTAACAACTTTGTACATCATAGTTTTTTTTTTTGTTTGTTTTGTTTTTTTAATATATAATACAATCTATATTTTGTAAACTTACTATTTACTTCAAGTCAGTCAGATGCCTGTGCAAATGCTTAATTATTCTACCTTATATTTTGTTCATGCTTAGCTCCCACCAGTCTCTTCTTCTTCTTTGATCTTCTTGATGAACTCCTGCGCCTCCTCTGGGGTCTTGAAGATGTGGGTTCTGCCCTCATACGTGGTCAGCAGTCTCGCAGGATAGATTACACCATGACGAATCCCAAGGTTGCGCAGCTCCTTACGTACGGGATCAAACTGCTTCCTCAATTGCTGGATTCCTGTGGCCAAATCTGGGTAGAACCGCACCTGCTGGTCCTGGTGTTTAATCTCTCCTTTTTTAGCTCGTGCAGCGTTGAAGATCTTCATCCTGTCTCTGTTGCTAAGAAACTTCATAATTAAGGTCCTCGGCGGTCCCTTGTCTCTCCGTGGGCCAATACGATGTGCTTTTTCCAGAATCACTGCTGATTGCAACTCCTCGCTGCCCAGCACCTCCGGAATCCACTTTTCCAGAAAGGAACATACGTCCCGACCTTCTGATTCCTCTGGAAGACCCACCAGCCTCAAATTATTCTGTCTCAACCGAGATTCCAAATCCAAAATATTATCTTCCAGAGATTTTTTTTTTTTTTTTCCAAAGTGCGCACCTTTAATTGAAGACGGGTGACGTCATCTTCAGCACTAGCGAGACGGAGCTCCATCTGCGCCGTTCGTTCTACACAGTCACCCAATTTCTTTCGTATTCCTTCCAACGCTGTCATAATCCCATCAAATCTAGAGGAAAAGTCCGCTCTCATTGAACTCATGGCAGCCATCAGCGCATCTGCGCCATTCCCCGCAGATTTCGCACCGTTGCCAGCCTCCTCCGCCATATATGGAGTTTTGTTTGCTGCGTCACAGACCTGAAAGTCCGTTAATTTGGACTGTTTCGGCGGCTCGCTTTTTCCTTTTCCTGGTTTTCCAGCCTTAGGCTTCGCCGACATATCCTCGCCCAAATGCTGGGATACGTTCTGTCCCAAATGAGAGAGTTATTTGCCGATTTTTTTTTTCCAGGAGCAGAGCAGAGCGAGACACGTCCGTCCTACGTGGCAGCCATAACCGGAAGTGTCGCTATTTTACAATTTTAAGAGTGAGATGGTGTTAACATGACTTGTCTCCAATTAAAACAGGGTTAGCAGACTATCTTCTCTGACGCAGCGCGGTGGAAAACAGTCCCACATCCCTGACAGACAGAAGTAGTGGCTATTTCACCAAACCATTAGTTTGGCGGCTGTGCTAACCACCGTAGTGAAGCCTAGTGACCCACACGCCTGTTATGCTGTGCAGCAGGTGGGCGCTGACAAGTAGTGTGTGAGGAGCTTTGCTGAAGAAACGGGGGGGGGGGGGGTATATATGTATTTTGCGACATCCCGATGTAAACATCATTTTATATGAAGCGATAGATATTTTTATCTCATCATCTGATATATATCGTCAAATGCTGTTCACATGCTAGACAACAAGTTGACCACATGTAGACTAGGGTCTGCAGTATGACAACACGTTGTTCACATGTGATGTCAGACATGAATTTCACATGATTGAGCCATTTGGTCCATTCCTTTTTCTTTCTTTCTTTTTTTTTTTTTTTTTTTTTTGAGTTTAAATAAAGACTGTGGGGATTCTGGCTTCAGTCTCCCCGTAGCCTCACTTATGTGATTTAACCCCAAAACTCAGCAGCCAATGGAAACTCACCTGTTTCGGTGGTCACTCTTTGAACACTGACCAAATGGCTCATGATCATGGGAAATTAATATCTGACATCATGTGTGAACAGCTAGGCCTGTCATAATAATTGTACGATTTTAAAAAAACGACCACAGTAAGTTTTCTGGCTACAGTAAGTCGCTGTTTATATCTTTTTCTTTACATAATCTGCCAACATTTCAGCTGCTTCTGTCCTTCTACACACACCCCGAGGGAGATGGGGCTTATGCTCACACAGCAAGGACAGCTAGAAAAAGTGAAGCGGGGAGCTGAAGGGTCCGCTCACAATAAAAAGTTTGTTCCGACTGAGCCTAAAAGTCTACTCCTTTTTGACGGTGTGATCGAAGCCCTTAATTTTTGCCTGATTGGGGAGGTCATCTTCAACTCTGGCTTCGTTACTCATATGACACCCATGTTTACGCTACGTTCGTATGATCAGTGCGACGGTTTTACCATCAGCCATTTTCCCACATAGTGGCTGTATTAGAGAGCGCTACTGGAAAAAAAAATACTCAAAGTACAGTAGATGATAAGATCCAGGACGTTGAAGTGCTCACCATCTAGTTCTCTATTGCGCTGTCTCTGAGACGCGTATATTGTAAATAAACATTTACGATCACGTAAAGCCACTTGTCTGTCATTCAGTCATTCATGGCAACATATAAACAGTAGTGGCCAAAACAATTTTATATATGGTTTTGATTTGTTTATTTATTTAGGATATTTTAAATATCTTTCCATATTTCTATCCCAGTGTTTAATGTTGTTCATAAGTAAAAGCTCAGAGCTCTTTGAAAAGTTGTACATAGACTGTTGTCATTATATTGCTATATCCTGGGCATAAAATTGTCTTCATGCATCAGCCATCAAAATTTGTTATCGTTACAGGCCAATGTTGTCTACACGTTGTTCGCTTGTTTAAAAGACAGCACGTAGGCCACACAGACTAGGTGTGTTTCCATGGATGTGTTTCCACAGATGACCTATTTGTTTAGTTATCCACATGTATATCTCTATGATTTTGACAAAAAAATCATGGGGGGTTAAGACAAATTTCAATGTTGTTTCATCATATTTCCCTGTATTTTTTTCATATTTTCCTGTCTCATTTCTTCCCCATCTTGTTTTTGGTCCCTTTTTTTTTTTTTTTTTTTTTTTTTTTTTTTTTTAAACCCCCCTCCAGTTTCGGGGATGATGAACCAGGCTCCGCCCTCCTTCCCCCCATCAGTTCAACCGGGTAAACTCCCTCCCAGCCTACCGACTGTTACCACAGGGACCCAGCCTCTCATGCCCCAGCCGATTCAGCCTAATCAGCAGCCGCCGGTTCCGGCCCCTGGACAGTCTCCAGCTAATCAGCAGCCCCCGGCCCTGCCTCAGCTGCAGGCGACGGTCAGTCAGCAGCCAGCTTCTTCAGCTCAGCCCAACCCGGTGAGTAATGTTTTATTAAAATTGACATTTCATGGTCAAACCTGGGGAAAAAAACACAAAATACAGTTTTTATTTTTACATTTTGCTAAAATTTTACATTTCTATATCTGTACTCTTTTTAAAAATTCTGAGATTCTATATAATGTGTTACTGATTAACCCCTTGCACTCTGGTCAATTTCCCTAAAAACGCCTAAAAATAACATACCCAAAGTAAATCAAAAGCTGTTCTTCAACCCTTTGCAGCATCTTCATGGGGTTGGTCTCATTTAAAAGAAAACACTTTGAATTTTTTGGCAAAACAGTCATAATAGAGACCCTTCTCTCTTACCTCTGGTTTCTCCCTCATCTCTTTTTCTTTTTATACCCTGTTTGATGGAGCCTTGAGTATTTTTATCATGTTTATAGTCAGCTTCATGTGTGCCTGTGTTTGTGTCTATGTTGAATGTAATTATGGTTTGTAAATATGGATGTCACCAGACTGCAAAACAAATCTACCTACGGGTACAAATAAAGGAACCTGAACCTGATAATCTCTCTAAGTGCTCCTGCCACTGAGTAACAGTCATCTAAACATACTGAATCTGAAGAAAATAAAGTTTGCCTGGGTGTTTTTTTTGTAGTTTTTTTTTTTTTTTTTTTTTTTTTTTTTTTTTTTTAGATACAAATGCTTGCAAATAACACACAGCTGTCAGATACTGGCTGGAAAATGCAACAGAAATGTAGAACCAAGTGTTATCAAGCTGAGGTCAAAATTTTGTAACAATACCACAAAAAATGAATATATTACACAGCTTTTTTCTCAGGAGGGTGACACGTTTACAATGGGTTTTTTTGGCTGTTCCCAGGCGTTTTTGAACTGTGCCAAATTGTGCCAGATGGCACAGTTTGGAAAAACGTCTAACTTTTGAATGCTTCAACATAGAAGCTTCATCTTGGGCTCTAATGAAAGGTGACACTCAGGGCTGTGTGTATGTGTGTGTGTGGGGGGGGGGGTTGTTTATTCATTCATGAATGAATGAATGAACAAACAAGCCCCCCACACACAAAGAAGCATGCCACGTAAAAAATGTGTGGCCTTTTTTTTTTTTTTTTACAAGAAAAAATAACCTACAGTGCAATAAAAATTATACTAAAATATCTGCAATGTAGAGGATAACAAGTCCCCCCCCCCCCCCCCCGCTACAGAGGAGCTCGGCGCACAAAAAACGGTGTATAATTACCGATCGGTCAAGTCATTTTTATTACTATTTTCATTGATAAAGAATAATTTAGCTTATAACACTTACCTGTCCACAACAGCAGTGTCATTGGCGAACATCTGTTCCTCATTGTCAGACGAACATGAAGCTGGTCCGCTTGTTACGGACTCGTGGTTCTGGTCACGCGACCCGGTCAAACCATCTCCGCTTCCGTGATTGCGGTTTTGGCGAACGATTTTTCAAAACAAATAAGAACAGTAGTAATAAAAAAAGACTGGCTAACACTACCTTCACACACAGGTCTCAATGTGTGTCACCCAGCGGCTTAGACAAAACAGATTTTACGCACTGGACGCACGCGTTTCAATCGTCAAACTTCACTGCTTCAATTGGCTCGTTGTATTCACGGTCGTTGGTAGGCAGGTCCTTCTTGCTAGGTTTTCAGTCATTGGTTCTTCAAGGTTTCAGAAACCCAATTCAGGGTTCTTATTAGTCGAATGAGAGGTCAATCAAATCTAAACCAATCAAAACACTCCTTTGGCTTTCTGTTCGCGGCTGTGTCTGTACTGGAAGAACGGAAATGCAGCTTTTTTTTGGGTTTTTTTTTTTTTTCAGTGCGCACTGAGACGCACTAGGACGCAGAGATGTGACCGCCCGCGGTATCCCGGAGTGCAAGAGGTTTAATAATTTTAAAGCATTAAATATTCTTAAATTCATTGTAAGTAAATATAAAAAATAGAAGACTAACATTATTTGAAAACACAAATTCAACACCAGTAGTAACGAAAAGGGTCGCCCAAAAAAATCAACACTCGGATACTAATTAATACTGAAAATTAATCAGATTAGGGCTGGGCGACACACCAAATATATTCGTTATATCGATACAGTCTATTATGCGCGATACATAAAATGCCTTTATCGCGTATATCGAGCATGAATTGTCACGGCAGTGTAAGCTTTTATTTGTCCAGTTGAAGTTCAGCTTCTCTTTCCTCTCCTCTCACACAGCTGTACTCAGTCACTCTCCCCACCTCTCCGTACCGTGTTTCATATCAGGGTCATTGCCAGGTCTTTTTTTTTCCTGCAATTTTTTTCTTTAGAAGCTGCTCCTTTTGAGCCTCTTTGTGGAGCAGAGATGCTTGTTTTTTATGCACAGTCTGGCAACACTGGCAGAGCGTGTGGGGGGGGGGGGTGAAATGACACACACACCAGCCGCAGTGAAGCAGACTTGAATGAAATAATTTTGAGAAGAAAAAAAGCACCAGCTCCATTGTCTGGCAATGGTTCGAACTTGAAGGTTGAAACTGAACAAAATAGTTTGGTGCAAATTATGTCACAAAGCCGTTGTCTTTAAAGGTAGCAGTAGCATTAATTTGTTTCACCACTTGAGATGTCATCCACTATAATATGAAGAATGCATTAAAATCCGCTCTCAACATCCCAGGTAGCCCCTACGAAAATATTAAAAGAACCAGCCTTAAAAAAATGACTATATGGCTTCTTCATTTGGAAAATTTATCCCATACAGCAGAAGTGCAAAATGGAAAGAGATCACAGCTGCAGTCACAAGTTATACTGCCAAGACATGGCCCTATTGGACTTACTATGGTTTTAAAATATCTTTCAAGAATTCTTGCTTAATGTACTTTTTATTATGTTGAGTCCTTTTTTTGTTTGTTTTATTGCAGGCCATAGTGGGAAGGCCTACCATTATTTATTCTGATTTGTTGCAAACTTATGAGTGAGTTTACCTGACTGGTTCAATAATTTGCTAAATTTAACTTGATTTTACCCCCCTCCTTGTAAACAATTAAAAAATGCAATACACAGGTCTATTTCTGTTATCATGTCTGTGCCATTTTATGCAAAGGTTTTACATTTATACAGTGGTTCGGAGGAGATCTCAAGACATTGCGATATACATATATCGTATCTTCTTCTTTCGACTGCTCCGTGTAGGGGTCGCCACAGTGAATCATCTGTCTCCATTTCACCCTATCCCTTGCATCTTCTTCTGTAACACCAACCCTCTCCATGTCCTCCTTCACTACATCCATGAATCTTCTCTGTGGTCTTCTTTTTCCCTCCTGCCTGGCAGCTCCATCTTCAACATCCTTTGTCTAATATATCCACTATCCCTCCTCTGCACATGTCCAAACCCTCTCAGCCTGCCTCTCTTACTTTGTCTCCAAACTGCTCAGCCTGAGTTGTTCCTCTGATATACTCATTTCTAGTCTTGTCCCCCACTAGTCACTCCAAAATGAAAATCTTAGCGTTTTCAATTCTGCCATCTCCAGCTCCATATCCTGTCTTTTTGTCAGTGCCACCATCTCCAAACCATACATCATAGTAGGTCTTACTGCCATCTTGTAAATCTTCCCTTTCAATCTTGCTGCTACCCTTGTCACAAATCACCCCTGACACTCGTCTCCACCCACTTCACTCTGCCTGCACTCTTTTCATCACCTCTCTTGTGCATTTTCCATTGTTTTGGATGGTTGACCCCAGGTCTGTAAACTCACCTACTTTCACTACCAATACTCTAGGGCTGCAGCTAATGACTATTTTATGACTCGGGTAATCACCCACTCTAATCAAAGATTACTCAAGTAATCAGATACTTTTTTTTTTCTTTTTTTTTTTTTTTTAAAGAAACTTGCATTGACCAACATTTGCGGTACTTTCTTGCCTGAAGAGCAGTACTAATTGTACCAAACACAAAGAAAACAGGTACATATTTATTGCAATGTTTATTGCACAGAATGCAACTTTAAACGGTATGTTAGACAATAAAGTTCCTTTCGCTAGCTGTTGACACCGTTAGCATCCGGATGCTAATGGTGGTGGTTATATGTTCTTTGGTCATGTAAGCATAATTAGCATAGCTGACTACATTCTGTTCATCTTAATTTTTTTTGTAACTTAGATTTTTATTCATTTTTCATTATATATATATTGCATTCAGATCACAGTCTACATTTAAAAAACAAAGGGGCTAGAGTAAGGAAGAAAAAAAAAGGGGGGGGAAGGGGGGGGACAAATGTTGGAGCATCAAGTTTTTAGTTTCCATCTCTTAATTCTTCTGGTTTTTCCAGTGTCTTTGGTTATTCTTTCAATTTCTGTCTCGTTGTTGCACTTTGTAGTGTGTCCATTTCCGCCATTTTTTTTCCATATAGTCCTTCTTGCATTCTTTGTCGATATGTTAGTTTTTCCATCATACGTATGTCCTCAACAATGTCAGTCCATTGCTCTTGGTCAGGAAGAGCTTCTGATCGCCATTTTTTTGTGATTGTTTTTTTACATGCAATCAACAAGATTTTAACTAGATATCTGTCCTCAGCCTGTATTACATTGTCTCTTTTAAGATCACATAAATACATCAGGTTACAGTTCATTGGTATATTATATCCTAATATCCTCTGTATTGTCACATGTATAGATTTCCAGAATGATGAGATTTTGCTGCATTTCCAAAACATATGTGAGTGGTCTGCATTTTGAGCCCCACATCCCCTCCAGCATAAAGATTGGGTATTTGCATATTTTCCTTGAATCTGTGGTGTAATGAAAAAGCGAATCAGGTTTTTCCATCCAAATTCCCTCCATGTCCTTGAATTTGTTGATGTGTGTTGTGTTTTCCATATTTCCTGCCAGCTTTCTTCTGTTATGTTTAAATTGAGCTCTTTCTCCCATTTCTCCTTTATATAGTTACTTGAATGTTTGTTTGCCGTAAGTTTCTGATATAGCTTTGAAATAATTCTTATTTTATTTCCTGCATATGAACTTAAAATGAATTGTATAATCTCGCTCACATCTGTTTGGAGGTTATGCCTAATCTTCTTCATATAATAGTCTCTCATCTGTAGATATCTGAAGAATTCCGATCTTTCTAGTTTAAATTTTCTTCTGATGTTTACAAAGCTCCCGAGATCTTTTTTTCCGATATTGCCCCATGCTGTGATTCCCTTGTTCACCAGATTTTTGTATCCCCTATCTTGCTTTGCCGGTTCAAACTGACTGTCAAATGCTACCCATTTCAATAGTTTTATGTCTTCCTTTATATTATACTTTTGTACTATTTTTATACCACAGTTCCAAAGTAAATTTAGTGATTGGGTCTATTTGTTTGATTTGCTTATATGCATCTTTATCTCCTATTATGCTTTGTACTGGGAGTCCCTCAATTTCCTTTTCCATTTCTTTCCATTTTGCCTCATATCCTTCGTCGCACCAACATATGATATATCTTATTTGTGCTGAGTAGTAATATTCCTTTAGACTCGGTAGGCCCATGCCTCCTTTCTGTTTTGGTAACTGGAGAGTTTTATATTTCACTCTTGGCTTTTTACCTCCCCAAACAAATCTTGATATCATCCTGTCCCACTTTGAGAACTGGGCATCTGGAATCTCTGTTGGTAGAGCCTGGAAGAGGTAAAGTAATCTAGGTTGTATGCTGATTTTGACTGTCTCAATTTTTGAATTCAGATCCATATTTAAGATTGACCATCTATCAATATCTTTTTTTATTTCTTGTTCCAACCTATCATAGTTTGCTTTATAGATTTTGCTTAGATCTTTAGGTATGTTCACTCCAAGGTATTTTATTTCTTTTTGTTTCCAGTTTAGTTTGATCTTATCGGTTATCTGGTTTAGAGGGTTATAGTGGAATGTCAGTATTTGTGTTTTTGTTATGTTTATCTTGTATCCTGATAATTTTCCAAAACTTTCTATCAAGTTCATCATTTCCATTATTGATTCATCTGGTTGTTCAAGGTAAACTATAATATCGTCTGCAAATAGCCCAATCTTGTGTTCCGCTCCCTTTATTGTTACACCTTTTAATTTCTTATTTTGTCGTATCGCTTGAGCCAGTGGCTCTATGAACAGAGCAAACAAGGTGGGCGATAAGCAGCATCCCTGCCTGGTTGATCTTTGTATATTTACTTTGTCTGTTAAGCTACCGTTTATCTTGATTCTTGCCACAGGTTCTTGATACAGCGTCCTTATGCATTGTACTGATTTTTCATTAAATCCAAAGCGTTCCTGCACACTATATAGGAATTTCCAGTTAACCCTGTCAAATGCTTTTTCTGCGTCTAAACTCATTATTACTGCGCTTTTCTTTTCTTTATGTATTTGATTAATTATATGTATTGTTCTCCTGATATTGTCATGTGTTTGGCGCCCCTCTATGAAACCAGTTTGATCATCTTCTATCAATTCCGTCAAGAATGTCTTTATTCGTGTACATATAATTGTTGTATATATTTTATAATCCACATTTAGTAAAGAGATTGGTCTATAGTTTCCGCATTGTTCTCTATCTTTCCCTGGCTTTAAAATAACTGAAATAATGACTTTGTTCCATGATGGAGGTATTTTGTTGTTGTTCAATGTCCAGTTAAATGACTTTAGGAGCTGTGGCATGAGTTCTTCTATAAACAGTTTATAAAACTCAGAGGGGTATCCATCACTACCTGGTGATTTACCGTTTTTAAGTGACTTAATCACATCTCTAATCTCTTGTGTTGTTATTTCTGCTGTTAGCTTTTCATTTTGTTGATTTCCTATTGATGGCAAGTCCAGTGTGCATAGAAATTTTTTAATATCCTTAGTAATTGTTTCTTCAGGTTGCGAGTATAGTTCTTGATAGAAATTATGGAATATTTCTTCGATGTTTTCTGGGTTAACTGTGGTTTTATTTGTGATGGGGTCTTTAATCTTACATACATTATTCACCATTTGTTGTTTTCTTAACCGTTTTGCCAGCAATTTTGTGGCTTTTGGTCCCGTTTCATAATATTTTTGCTTTAGATATCTATTTTTCCTTTCAATTTCATCTATTTGTGTTTCTTTTATCTTTATTTTTTCTTCTTTAATTTCTTGATATATTTTTGGATTATTTGTGCTTTGATGTTTACGTTCTAATTCCCTCAGTCTCTCACATCTTTGTTCATATGTTTCCAGTTTAGCCTTATTTGCTTTTCCTGTTTCAACAATTAATTTACCTCTTAACACGGCTTTTAGTGCATCCCATAGTATTGTTGGGTCCACTTCTTCATTGTCATTCTCTTGGATATACTCGTTTATGTTTACTTTTATTCTTTCTTTCATTTTCTCATCATTTAACAGTCCTACATTAAGTTTCCATGTTGTTTGTCGTTTTCTATTGTTTAAATATATTTCCATGTATATAGGATTATGATCTGATATTTCTGCCCCTCCAATCCGACAAGTTCTCACCCTGTGTCTGTCACCTTCATTCATAAGGAAGTAATCTATTCTAGAGTGTACTTTATGGACTGCTGAATAATGTGTATAGTCTTTTTCGAGTGGGTGCAGGTCCCTCCATATGTCTACCATACCCATTTCTGCCAGTGAGGTTCTTATGAACTTTGTTACATGTTTTTTTGTCTTCTTAACACTTGTTGTGTCAACTTCATGATCCAGGACAACATTTAAGTCTCCTCCACAAATTAGGACTCCTTCACTGTGTGTTGCTATGAGATCAAACGGATGTTGAAAAAAACCCTTGCCACTTTCTGGTGGGGCATAGATGTTCACTAATGTGATCTGCATACCATCTATTCTTCCCTTTATTGTTACATACCTGCCTTCTTTATCCTGGATTTCTTGTTCACATTCAAATTGTATTTTATTTGAAATTAGTATCATAACCCCCCTTTTAATTCCTCCCTTAAATGAACTGTAGTAGGAGTTCTTATAGCCAAATCTCTTTAGTTTCACATGTTCTGTCTTGCTCAAATGTGTCTCTTGCATAAATATAATTTCGTCTTTTTCCTTCTTGAATTTTCTTATTATTCTTTCCCTTTTAACAGGTGAGTTCAGACCATTCACGTTTAGTGTCATTATCTTAAGATTTTTACCCATATTCATGTTTTTCCATTTTTTTAACTTGTGCTCCTAGCCCCTTTAACAACAAAAATAACACATATTTATATAAAAACACATTAACAAATCTCGACCTCCGTACTTTGGGCCTTTCTTCTGCCCACTGGTCCCTGTTGGAGGGTGGAGGGAATGTCCTCACAGAGTGAGGGGCCCTCCCTAGACCTATATTTACTATCCAAGTAATAGTCATTAGTCTAGAAATGTCCAACAAATATCACTTAAACCTCTCCTAGCCTTTTGTTTCTCTTTTACCTTGTCTTCTTGGCCTTCATTTCTTCTGTGCCTTTCTTAATCTTTGTTATGATCTAGGCTTTCAGTTGAAAGCCTTGCAGTTTTTCCTGGGCCCGCTGCTCCACGTCTCTCCCCCGTCTTCTGCCGTTCACTCGCCTCCACTCCGGCTGTCGTGATGCGTTCAGGGCTGCCGCTGCTCCAGCCGCTTCCTCCGGCACGCTCACCACAAGGCCCCGCTCCATCATGTCCCGCGCTGCCTCTCTGGCTGTGTTGTATGTCTTCACGCCGTCCTCCCAATGAATCCTCATCTTCGTTAGCGGCGTTTGGAATCTAATTTTTTTTCTCCTTCAGCGTTTTTTTAATGTTGGCATATTTCTTTCTCTGCTGCACAATTTCTGTCGGGTAGTCATGGTCAAAGAATATCTGTTTGTCGCCGATTCGTATCTTTTTTTTCCACGCTTGTGTCAGGATTCTTTCCTTTATATCATATTTCAGAAAGTTCACCACAACTGACCTGGGTGGAGAGTTTGGTTTCGGGTTCTGTGCCGAGGCTCTGTGCGCTCGTTGAATCTGCAGATCCGCTTCACCGGGCAGCTCCAGCTCTTTTTTTAAGAACTGATCCATGAATTTCGTCATCGAGTTGCCTTCAATGCCCTCCGGGATCCCGAAGATGCGTATATTGCTCCGTCTGGACCTGCTCTCCAGGTCGGTTATTTTCTCCTGCATCCTCTGCGTTTGTGCCGTCAGGGTCTGCAGCTGCTCGTTTGCCTCGCTCTTCCAGTCTTCCAGCTCCGATATTCGGGCCTATGCTTCTGTCATACATGCCCGTTGAGAACGCAGCTCCTCCATGTTTTCTGCTAGCTTGCGCTCCATTTCTCTTCGGAGGCCCATAATTTCCTCCTTCATCTCTTTTTTCAGCTCCTCCTTAAGAGCCGCTAAATCCTGTTTGAGTTGCCGCTTGAAGTCTTTTAACTCTTTACCTAGATTGGCGATGCCAGTGCTCATGGTATCAAGTTTTGCGTCCTCAATTTTCCCTGCTGCAGTCACCTCGTTTTTTTGGGCCTCGTGTTCAGCGATTTCTCCTGCGTTGTTGAAGAGGAATTCTTTAATTTTACCCTGCTTTTGTCCGTGTGCCCGGCTCCTTCGTGTTTTCATCCCTTGGTTTATTGATCCGTTTATGTCGAGTTGGCCATTTACCGATGATTTTTAATCCGGCTAGGGAGAGCTCTCTGTTTAAGCGTTATGTCTGTCCGCCATCTTCCCGGAAGTCTCTGTTCATCTTAATTTTAAATCTTAATCACATACCTTGTCTTGGGTGCTCTGGCTGTGCATGATGTGGGATGCTTTCTGCCAAGACACTGTAACATCTAACGCTGTAGCATGCTAGCTCGCCGCTCGGCTTCACCATATACACACTGCACAATGTTTTCCTTCAATTTGAGCTTGAAATGATTCCAGACTTGAGATACTTTAGTCATTTTTAAAAAAAATTTCTTCCTCTTTGCTGGCCCATCCCGTCACTATGCCACTCTACCATGGTGCCGTTAAACAAATCTGCGTTTGGTTAAGGTAGCGTGACTGGAAGAAGGTCGTACTGGGTGAAGGTCATATAGACCGGAAGTGCTACATTAAACATGTTGATGCATAAATTTTGGATCGAGACTTTTTTGTAGCTGAATTATTCAAATTATTTGAGTAATTGTTGCAGCCCTACAATACTCCTTCCATCTTCACCGTTGCACCTGCCTCCCTTTCATTCACACTCATGTATTTTGTGTTGCTTCTACTGACTTTCATTCCTCTTCTCTCCAGAGCATACCCCGTCCTGGGTATGATGTTAAACTGCACCCAGGCGAGGGGGTCTGTTGGATAGGAGGATGAAGGAGTGCCTCTTAACCCTTGCTGATACTCCCAGGTGTCCCTTAGGCAAGGACTAGTACCTGTTAGCCTCCCTTACCAGGGTCACGGTGAAACTCTATCAACTTTGTGTATTATAATCCCCTAAGGCATGCGTGTCAGACTCATTCCATGGAGGGCCAAGACCCTGCAGGCTTTACCTCCAACCAGTGTCTTCAACAGGTGAGTTCACTGAATTTCTCCCCACTGATTGCTGATCAGTGAAAACATCTGCTGAAGACACTGGGTGGAAGTAAAACATGCAGGGTCTTGGCCCTCCATGGAATGAGTTTAACCCTGGGTCCCCTTATGGCAGGGGTGTCAAAGTGGTTCCTAGCACCCCCTTGCTGATCATATGAAGTGACAAATAGGTCAACTTGTTTGCCGTGAGTTGCAACCCATGCCAGTGGAGGAAGAGGTCCTGGTTCTTGAGGACTGTGTCTTGCTGTGGCTCTCACAAGTCTCAACACAGTGCTTTGGCTCCTACTTCACTTAGACGGGAGGTTGGAAGGGTCCGGTCCAATCAATCTGCTTGTCAGGGTCTATTCTGGGATGTCTTTTGTCAGTGTAACATCTCCTAATCCCAGAAGCCTATGGCAGAGGGTCAGTTGAGTAATTTGCACTTTTGTGCTTCATTGCTCGAGTATACCATCCCTGGTGCATAACCTGCAGGAAGTCCGCGGCTCTGTGCATCCCCTTGTAGGGCTCCAAGGAGGGTGGGGAACAGGGTTGATGAATCATGCACTATAAAATATGGCTACTAAACAAACACCTAAAAACAAATGGTGGAAAATGATGTGGATGACCCAGGAATTAGCAGGATGTCTCTTTCAGACGGTGATAATTGGCTGATGTTTATTGTTTTAGAGTCGCTGTCGTCAGATATGCCTCTTTCTAAGCTGTCCCCTTTTGCTATACAGAAAGGAATTTCAGGTATTGCAAGGTCAGTTAAGGATGTTAAAAAATTGAAGTCTGGCCAGATTTTGGTGGAATGCTTAAAGAAATCCCATGCTGAAAATTAGTTGTGATGTGCTGGCTGGTGTTCCAGTGAGGGCTTTTCCTCACCCTTCTCTAAACAGCTGCAAAGGAGTAATTCATACTAGAGAACTCCATGATATGGAAGAGGATGAAATAGCCTCAGAACTGCAACAACAAGGAGTAACACATGTGAAGAGAATAACCATCAAAAAAGATGGGCAAACAGTAAAAACTGGCACTTACATTCTGACATTCAACTGGCATCAACTCCCAGAAAGAATCCAAATAGGATACCTGAGTGTAACTGTTGATACCTTTATTCCAAACCATTGAGATGTTTTAACTGCCAAAAGTTTGGCAATGGCTCCGCAGGATGCAAGAATAAACCGGTCTGCTGCAAATGTGGAGAAGGAAGGCATGAGTTGGCCTGTACAACACCTCCCAAATGTAGGAACTGTTTAGGCAATCATGCAGCATCATCGAAGGAATGTCCTTGTTGGGTCAAGGAAAAGGAAATTCAAACTGTCAAATGTACTAAGAAAATTAGCTACCCTGAGACATGTAAACTGGTAGGTTTCCCAAAGTACAAATTCCAGCAGACTTTCTCCTCTGTTGTGAAACCTAAGATGCAGCCTGCTGAGTGCCAGACAGGTCTGACCTGGTTAACTAAAGATAATCAGAATCAGAATCAGAATCAGAATCAGGTTTATTGCCATTGTTCATGTAGTACACAAACTAGGAATTTGTCTCGGTACAATGCTGCAACATTAAACATGATAAGATAAGAGAAATAAACTATACATGTAATAAAGTGTAGGATAAGATTAAGTGATACTGGTCAACAGTTAAAATATATATTAGCCAGCAGCAGATACTGTGGAGCAGCAGATAAGATAAGCCCTCATTATTAAGTAGTATTAAAAATTCTGGAGTCCCAGTTAAAAGTAAAACGAGTACTTGAAGCCTGACTACAATAAGCCAACCCTTAAGTCAAAGTCTAAGTAAGTCCGCAGAACAAAAGAAAAGAAAAATACATCCAGCTTCTCTACTCAGGCAAAATCAAGCCAAGATAATAAATTACAAAAGAGTGGGACTCCAGTAGATGCAGAAATGTCTGAAGTCATGACTTGATGTAGTCGTAGCCCCTCCCCCAAAAGCAAGCATAAGGAGCGTGTTTTTGTTTTACCTACCTGATGGTGGGTAGCCACATTATCCAGTGGAACTGTTGTGGCTTTAAGGCCAATTTCTTTGAAGTGCAGCGTTTAGCTGCTAGTTTTAATTCCCTTGCTTTTTGCCTTCAGGGAACTCTCCTACTATCAACCAACCCCATGTCTATAATACATATGATCCAAATGTGCATCGTCCATCTGGTGGTTCAACAATTCTAGTAAGGAATGACATAATTCACAGCCACTTGGCATTAGTCTCCAGCTTACAAGCAGTGGCAGTTTGTCTAACTTTGCATAAAGCAATAACCTTATGCTCTGTCTATATACCACCATATATGATTGTGACACTGGAAAATCTTGATGATCTTCATAATCAGTTTCCATCCCCATACATCCTTATGGGTGATTTTAATGGTCATAATCCTCTGTGGGGAGGAATTTCCTCAAATGCAAAAGGCAAGATACTGGGGGATTTTATTGTTAAAAATGATCTGTGTCTTTGGAACGATGGGCCTCACACATACCTCCACCCAGGACATGGAACCTATACTGCAGTTGACCTATCTATATGTGATCCTGAGCTAGTGCTGGAATTCTCATGGAGGGTCTTGGATGACCTTTGTGGAAGTGACCACTTTCCACTGATATTGACCTCTACAGAAGTGGATGTGCAATCAAGAACTCTGCAATGGCAACTCAACAAAGCAAACTGGTCTTCCTTTGTTTCTCTGTGCAGAGAGAAATTCATCCAAAAACCTCAACCACACTGTCACTCTGCTCAGAGCTTCACTCAAACCTTAATTACAGTTGCAGATAAGACTGTCCCAAAAACATAAGCAAAGCCACACCTTAGGTCCAACCCATGGTTCAATGATGACTGCAAAAAGGCCGTTGAGGCAAGGAAAAAAAGCAGAGAGGGTGTTCAATAAACATCCAACAACAGAAAACCTGACCAGGTTTAAAATCTGTCGAGCTAAAGCATGCAGGATCATAAATGAAGCAAAGAGACGGGGCTGGAGGGAATTTCTATCAAGACTTGCATCCAAAAAGACCTGGGATTTAATTAGAAAGATGAAGGGTAAGGAGAATGGACTTCAAATACAGCATATTAATCATCAGGGCAATCTGCTGATGACAAAATATGAAATAACTAATCAACTAGCAAAATCGTTTGAGAAGAATTTGTCTATTGGAAACTATCATCTTGAGTTCCAAATCATACAAGCACATGAAGAGCAAAAAAACCCCAACTTTTCTTCAGATAACTCAAAACCATACAACCAAGATTTCACTATGGAAGAACTTTTGTTCTCAATAAGGAACTCTCATGACACTGCTGTGGGGCCAGATAAAATTCATTATCAGTCTTTAAAACACTTACCCCCCCAGTGCACTATCTAGTCTCTTGATGGTTTTCAACAACATCTGGAAATCAGGCAGTATTCCTGAAAGCTGGAAAGAAGCAGTAGTTATACCTGTTCCAAAGCCCGGGAACGATCATACTGATACCAACAACTACCGTCCAATAGCTCTGACAAGTTGCCTCTGTAAAGCTATGGAAAGAATGGTGAATAATCGCCTTGTGTGGGTGCCTGAATCTGAAGGCCTTTTAACTGATTACCAGTGTGGCTTCAGATGTGGTAAAAGCACTTTAGACCACCTTATCAGATTAGAGGCCTCTATACGTGATGGTTTTATTAGAAAAGAACATGTAGTTGCTGTATTTTTTGATTTAGAAAAAGCATATGACACAACATGGAAATACGGTATTTTAAGAGACCTACATGATGTTGGATTTGGAGGACATTTGCCCTTTTTCATTTCAAACTTTCTGTCCAATAGACACTTCAAAGTGCGAGTAGGAGGTACCCTTTCAGAGCCTCATGTACAAGAACAAGGAGTCCCCCAGGGAAGCATCCTCTCGGTTACTCTTTTTACCATTAAGATTAATAGTGTAGTTGGTGCTCTTAAACCTAATACCTTTTGTAGTTTTTACGTAGATGACCTCTGTATTTACTACAGGGGGAAAGACATGAGCACAATTGAAAAGCATCTACAGCTGTGCATAAACGAGATTAATATGTGGTCATTTAGTAATGGTTTTAAATTTTCAAAAACAAAAACTGTCTGCATGCACTTTTGCCTGCTGTGGTCTCTTCACCTCGACCCTGAGCTTTTCATAGATGGAGAAGCTATCAAGGTGGTAAAAGAAACCAAATTCCTTGGACTTATTTTTGATAACAAGTTGTCTTTTATTCCACATATAAAATTTCTACGAGGCAGAGGTTTTAAAGCCCTTGATATTATTAAAGTTTTGGCAAAAACTAAATGGGGTGCGGACTCCACTGTGCTGCTGCGTCTCTATAGAGCACTTGTAAGATCTCGGTTAGAGTATGGGAGCATAGTGTATGGATCAGCAAGGAAAACCTACATCAGGACATTGGAAACTGTCCATCACCAAGGGCTAAGGCTTTCCTTGGGGGCTTTCAGAACCTCTCCTGTTAAAAGTTTGTATGTTGAAGCAAATGAGCCTTCACTTCAAAACAGGCGCCTGAAATTGGCTCTCCAGTATGTGGTTAAACTTAAAGCAGACCACAGAAATCCAGCCTACTCTGCAGTTTTTCACCCTCGATTTTTGCAGATGTATAAGGTCAGACCTAAGAGCATCACTCCTTTTGGACTCCATATAGAACCTCACCTGGTTAAATTAAACCCTGATATGAGCAAGGTAACACAGACACAGTTTTGTCCCATTCCTCCATGGAGTTTGAGGAAACCCAATATCATTCTGGATCTGAGCCAAAACAAAAATACACTCATCCAAATGTGGACCAGCAGCAGATCTTAGACGTAAAATGTCGTTTTCCTCACCATATTTCCATATACTCGGGTGGATCTAAAGTAGATGGCTCAGTCTCTGCTGCAATTGTCACTGGGCACAATCAGCATGGTTTGCAGAGTCCCAAACAAATGTTCAGTTTTTACAGCAGAGGCTCGTGCTTTGCTTCTAGCATTGGAACGCATTGAAAGAGCCAAACAATAGAGCGCCTTAATTTTTACTGACTCCAGATCCTGTCTTCAGGTGCTTGGGTTTTTAAAGACTGATCACCCTATTATTATCCAGATTTTAGAGAAATTAGTTTGTTTTTTTTTACAGAAACATACTTTTAATATCATCTTCTGTTGGATCCTCAGCCATGTTGACCTGCCAGGTAACGAGCAGGCAGACAATGCTGCCAAGAGAGCCCTTAACCAAGAAGTCACTCAATGACAGATCCCAACCTCAGACCTCTAATAACCTCCTATATTTTAAAGAAGTGGCAGACTGAATGGGACACATGTACTGCAAATAAACTACATGATATTAAACCTGCCATAAGCCATAGACGCTTGCATCACTTTAAAAACTGACATGATGAGGTAGTGTACACTAGATGCCGTATTGGCCACTCAAGGCTCACACACAGCTTTTTATTAAAAGGTGAAGCCCCACCATCTTGTCAGTTTTGCGGAGGTTTTTTTTAATCAGTAAAGCTTATTTTACTTTGACTGTCCTGCTCTCATGACAAGACAACATTTTTATACTCAGAATTCACTGAAGGATATTTTTAATAAGGCACCACCAAAGAAATTTTTAGGGTTTTTAGCACATGTGCATCTGAAGCATCTTATTTAATTTTTCTATTTTATTGTATCTACATATCTATCTCGCTCTATTTATTTAATTTATCATCCTATCTGTATATTTTTTAACTCAATTTTCTTATTAGTTCTATTTTTGCCATGAAATAGCCATAGATGCTGACATGGCACTAAACAAAAACACTCACTCACTCACTCCAGAGCAGACCTCTCCAGACTCTCTTGCACCTGCTCCCTACTCTTAATGCAAATCACAATGTCATGTGCAAACATCATGGCCCACGGAGACTCTTGCCTGACCTCGTCTGTCAGCCTGTCCATCACCATGGCAAACAAGAAGGGGCTCAGAGCTGATTCATGATGTAATCCCACCCCCACCCTGAATCCGTCTGTCACTTCTGCAGTGCACTTCACCACCGTCTCGCTGTCTTCATACATGTCCTGCACCACACTCACATACTTCTCTGCCACTCCTGACTTTTTCATACAATACCACACTTCCTTGCTTGCTTTCTCTAGATCCACAAAGACACAGTGCAACTCCTTCTGACCTTCTCTATACTTCTCCATCAGCACTCTTAGAGCAAACATTGCATCTGCAGTACTCTTTCTTGGCATGAAACCGTACTGCTGCTGACTGATTGTCACCTGTCCTCTTAACCTGGCTTCAACAACTCTTCCCATATCTTCATAGTGTGGCTGATCAAATTTATGCCTCTGTAGTTACTACAGCTCTGAGCATCACCTTTGTTCTTGAAAATTGGTACCAAAACACTTCTCCACTCCTCAGGCCTCCTCTCACTTTCCAAGATTGTGTTAAACAATCTGGTTAAAAAGTCCACTGCCATCTCTCCTAAACATCTCCATACCTCTACAGGTATGTCATATGGACCAACCGCTTTTTCATTCTCTTCAAAACTGCCCTCACTTCTGCCTTGCTGATCCTTGGGACTTCCTTGTTCACAGTCTTTCCTTCAGCCATCCTCCCCTCTTTCATTTTCTTTATTCATCAGCTCTTCAAAGTACTCTTTCCACCTTCTCAACACACTCTCATCATTTTAGTACATTACCATTTCTGTCCTTAATCAGCCTAACCTGCTGCACATCCTTTCCAGCTCGATCTCTCTGTCTAGCCAGTTGATACAACTCCTTTTCTCCTTCCTTAGTGTCCAGGCTCTTATACAACTTACTATATGCCTTTTCCACCTCTCTCTTTGCCATGCGCCTAGATTCCAAATACTCCTGTCAAATTTCTTCATCTCCTTGACTAGCCCACTTTTTCTTTGCTAACCTCTTCCTTTGGATACTTTCCTGTACCTCCTCATTCCACCACCAAATCTCCTGGTCTTACTTCCTGTCCACTGGACACAACACATACTTTTCTACCTGTTTCCCTTAATACTTCTGCTGTACTTCCCCAGTCATCTGGTAATTCTTCCCTACCACTTAGAGCCTGTATCAGCTCTTTCCTGAGCTCTGTACAGCCTTCTTCCTTCTGTAACTTCCCCCACTTAATCTTTGGCTCTGCCTTCACTGTCTTCCTCTTCTTGCTTTCCAAAGTCATCCTACAGACTACCGTCTGATGCTGTCTAGCTACATAGGCAGTGGTGGCCTAATGGTTAGGGATGTAGACTGGTGAGTGGAGGGTCACGGGTTCAATCCCTGGACCAGCAGGATTAGATCTGGGTGGGACTACCATCCGATGCTGTCTAGCTACATTCTCCCCTGCCACCACCTTGCAGTCTCCTCTTTCAGATATCTCCTTCTGCCTAAGATGTAGTCCACCTGTGTGCATGTTCCTCCACTCTTTTTTTTTTTTTTTTTTTTGTTACTTATTTGTACCCGTAGGTAGACTTGGTTTGCAGTCTGGTGACAAGCCACCGGCTGCTGGTCGCTGCGTGCGCGAGCGCCCTAAACCTACATGTTTTTGGTAAGCGGGAGGAAACCGGAGAAATCCCGGAGTAAACCCGCGCAACACGGGGAGAACATGCAAACTCCACACAGCTCACTGTTGGTCGGGGGCTGGGGTCGAACCCACGATCTCATGATCCCCGCGATCCCCCGGCCGAGGGTAAAACTGTGCTGCCACAGTGCTAAACCACTGCGCCACCGTGCAGACTTACTCTTGTAAGTCATCCTATGTTCCTCTCTCTTCTTGAAGTATGTGTTCAACACAGTTATTTCCGTCCTTTCAGCAAAATTCACAACCATCTGTCCTTCCACATTTCTCCCCTTAAAACCGTTCCTACCCAGCACCTCCTCATCACCTCTGTTCTCTTCACATGTCCATTAAAGTCGTTTCCTGTCACCACTCTTACCCCTGGGAACACTCTCTACTACTTCATCCAACTTACTCTAGAATTCTTCTTTCTCTTCTACCTGACATCCAGCTTGTGGGGCATACACACTGACAACATTTAACATTACACCTTTGACTTCTAGCTTCAAATTCATGATTCTATCTGACTCCCTCTTTACCTCCTCAACACTCTTAACATACTCCTCCTTCAAGATTACACCTACTCCATTTCTCTTCCTATCTACACCATGGTAGAACAGTTTAAATCCCCCTCCAGTGCTCCTAGCCTTGCTTCCCTTCCATGTGGTTTCTTGAACACACAGTGTATCTACCTTTCTTCTCGCCATCATATCAGCTAACTCTTTGCCTTACCAGTCATAGTCGCTACATTTAACACCCCTACTCTCACCTTCACGCTTCTGCCTTTCCTTTTCGCTCTCTCCCTCCTGACACACCTTCCCCCTCTCCTCCTCTTCAATCTTCGACCAACAGTAGCCCAGTTTCCACCGGCACCCTGTTGGTTAACAGCACCGGTGGCAGTCGTTAACCCAGGCTTCGACTGATCCAGTTTGAAAGTGTCATTCGTCATGAGCTGCATGTTTGATTTGGCAAAGGTTTTAGGTCGGATGCCCTTCCTGACACAACCCTCCCCATTTACCCGGGCTTGGGACCTGCACTATAGTACACTGGCTTGTGCACCCCCAGTGGCTGGGTTCGTGATGTATATTGTATATCGTGATAAAGCCCTAAATGTATCACCATACATGTTAAAAGCCGTATCGCCCAGTCCTAAATTACATCAGATTTTGTTGTGGATTTTCTTTATATCAGTAAATTACCGGAGTGGTGGCTCAGTTGGTAGAGCATCCGCCCCACACCCGGGAGGCAGGGGTTCATATCCCGGCTGGGTCATGCCGAAGACCATATAAAAGTGGAACTTGCTGCCATCCAGCTTGGTGCTCAGCAATAATGAAATGGAGGAGGGAAATTTGTGGCAGTGCCTTGCATGGCAGCGGCCCTCTGATTCTACACTTGGGGTATGTGTGATTAACACAGTAGATAGGTAAAACACAATCTTGTTCTACTGTACATGATTGGTTGTACAGTTGAATGACAATAAAGGGTGATTTAATTTGATTTAATTTAAATGTCTCTTGTTAATCTGTTGAATAAATAAAGGTGCAGAGTCAAATGTGCCTTTTCTGGGTATTTATTCTTGATCAAGAGGAAGATTTCATGCAGCAGTTCAGCAGAAATGTTCACAGTCAAAATGGTGTGGGCAGATTTTATACCTTGGAAGAAACAAAGATAATGTGAGAACATTCTGTAGCAGTACAGAGCCTAGCTGTCTCCCAGGACTGACCTTGACAGGCCAGAGTCTCTGTGTCTAGAAGTATAACAGAAACAGTGTAATATTAGTTGAAATAAGGAAATCTTTTACAATTTACATCAGCATCAATACCAACAGGATTTATTACACTACCTACAAGAATCAAAAAATAGTGTTTAAACACTTACAGTTCTGTTACTGTTTTTTTTCTTTTAAATTTGTCAAATTATTGTGGTAAATTAAGATAAGCCTTTATTAGTCCCATAATGGGGAAATTCGAGGATTACATCAGTAAAGGAATAGCAGCACTCAGAGCAATAGGAAATAAGATAATAAGAACTGGTTAGCCAAAGCAGTAAATGAATATACATATGTACACAGATACAGTGGGGCAAAAAAGTATTTAGTCAGCCACCAAATGTGCAAGTTCTCCCACTTAAAAGATGAGAGAGGTCTCCAATTTTCATCATAGGTATACCTCAACTCTGAGAGACAAAATGAGGGGAAAAAAAATCCAGAAAATCACATTGAAGGATTTTTAATGAATTAATTGGTAAATTCCTTGGTAAAATAAGTATTTGGTCACCTACAAACAAGCAAGATTTCTGGCTCTCACAGACCTGTAACTTCTTCAAGAGTCTCCTCTGTCCTCCACTTGTTACCTGTGTTAATGGCACCTGTTTGAACTCATGCAGTATAAAAGACACCTGTCCACAACCTCAAACAGTCAGACTCCAAACTCCACTATGGCCAAGACCAAAGAGCTGTCAAAGGACACCAGAAACAAAATTGTAGACCTGCACCAGGCTGGGAAGACTGAATCTGCAATAGGTAAACAGCTTGGTGTGAAGAAATCAACTGTGGGAGCAATTATTAGAAAATGGAAGACATGCAAGACCACTGATAATCTCCCTCGATCTGGTGCTCCATGCAAGATCTCACCCTGTGATGTCAAAATGATCACGAGAACGGTGAGCAAAAATCCCAGAACCACACGGGGGGACCTAGTGAATGACCTGCAGAGAGCTGGGACCAAAGTAACAAAGGCTACATCAGTAACACACTACGCCGCCAAGGACTCAAATCCTGCAGTGCCAGACGTGTCCCCCTGCTTAAGCCAGTACATGTCCAGGCCCGTCTGAAGTTTGCTAGAGAGCATTTGGATGATCCCAGAAGAGGATTGGGAGAATGTCATATGGTCAGATGAAACCAAAATAGAACTTTTTGGTAAAAACTCAACTTGTCGTGTTTGGAGTAGAAAGAACACCATACCTACTGTGAAGCATGGGGGTGAAAACATTATACTTTGGGGCTGTTTTTCTGCAAAGGGACCAGGACGACTGATCCGTGTAAAGGAAAGAATGAATGGGGCCATGTATCGTGACATTTTGAGTGAAAACCTCCTTCCACCAGCAAGGGCATTGAAGATGAAACGAGGCTGGGTCTTTCAGCATGACAATGATCCCAAACACACTGCCCGGGCAACGAAGGAGTGGCTTTGTAAGAAGCATTTCAAGGTCCTGGAGTGGCCTAGCCAGTCTCCAGATCTCAACCCCATAGAAAATCTTTGGAGGGAGTTGAAAGTCCGTGTTGCCCAGCGACAGCCCCAAAACATCACTGCTCTAGAGGAGATCTGCATGGAGGAATGGGCCAAAATACCAGCAACAGTGTGTGAAAACCTTGTGAAGACTTACAGAAAACGTTTGACATCTGTCATTGCCCACAAAGGGTATATAACAAAGTATTGAGATGAACTTTTGTTATTGACCAAATACTTATTTTACCGAGGAATTTACCTATTAATTCATTAAAAATCCTTCAATGTGATTTTCTGGATTTTTTTTTTCTCATTTTGTCTCTCATAGTTGAGGTATACCTATGATGAAAATTGGAGACCTCTCTCATCTTTTAAGTGGGAGAACTTGCACAATCGGTGGCTGACTAAATACTTTTTTGCCCCACTGTATATACACACTGCCGGAGCATTGCAGCTCGATAGAATAACTATTACAGTTTAAGTTACCCTGCAGAATATGAATATGTACCCAGACAGTATATTTCATATTTGAATCGACAGTGTTGTTGCCACCCTCAGTAATGATTGATATTGTCCTAGTGTGGTGCACATATGTAGTTTCACGGGCTCACATGTATATGACTGTTCATATGCTCCCATGTATATTCCTGTGTGCTTATTTTGGCTTCACGTCTGAAGAGGAACAAAAGGTCTGGACCTCCTAGGGATAAGAGGAGGATTAGAGAGTTGGCCTTTTGATATGCAAAGAGATGGACATGAATGATTGCCTGACCACCCAGGTTGGGGTGGAAGCGAGAGGAACTGCAGGGGGGATGCATTGTGTTTGGGATTTAAAGACGATGGGATTTTGTACTTTGATGTCAGGGGTATAAGACTGGCAGATGTTGGGAGTTTTTCCTTCTTCTGCTTTTGAATGTTTGAGAGTGTGTTGTGAATAAAAATGGAACCTGAGAAATAACTCTGCCTCATCCTTTCCACACAATCTCCACACTGGTGACCTTAAGACGTATTATGGCCGGAGACGATTCTCCTGCACTGGACTCATCAGGAGCCAGCCAAGCTAATGCAGCTACCACAGTCCAGCTTCCGGACTTCTGGCAGAACAGTCCGCGCTCCTGGTTTAACGCAGTCGAGGCACAGTTCCATCTTCGGAAGGTTTCGGCAGACGCCACGAAGTTCTACCATGTAGTTGCAAAGCTGGACAGCCACACAGCCCAGCGTGTAGAGAGCCTGATCAACCACCCGCCAGACGACGACAAGTGCGGCACTTTGAAGGCTGCTCTCATCCGTTTTTTCACCCCCTCGCTTGGAGAACGAGCAGAGAAGCTCCTGGCGTTGACTGAGTGTGAAGTTGACAGACCTGCAGACCTGATGGCGAAGATGCTGAGTTTGAGAGACGCCGAAGATGATGGCTTTATTTTCGCCCACCTTTTCCTCAGGACACTACCGCCAGCGGTGAGAGTTACCCTGGCCAGTTCACAGCTGCTGGCCCACCGAGACTACCACGAGCTGGGCCAGGAGGCGCAACGACTTGTCGACGCCCATAGATGACACACGGCCACGACCGCAGCAGCAGAGCTGGGCGCAACATCCGGAGATGGCGGGGGGCCAGAGGCTGCAGCACCAGACTCACCAACGACGGCAGCGGCGGAGGCCAGGAGGAGCCTAGCGGACGACGTCCTTTGCTTTTACCATCGCCGTTTTGCCGAGAGGGCATGCAAGTGCATTCCACCGTGCCAATTCAAGCCCTCGGGGAAACGCCAAGACCGGGAGTCGGTAGCAGCTGCGGCTCTCGGTGAGGAGAACAAGCTGCTCTACTTGAGGGACGCGCGATCGGGGAGGCACTTCCTCGTGGACACAGGCTCCCAGCTGAGTTTCATCACACCTTCCTACGCTGACCGGCTGGCGTCTTCCAGTGGCCCTGTGGTGTCAGCAGCGAACGGCTCGGCGATTAAGACCTTCGGAGAGAAGACCCTGTCTCTGTCTTTACACGGCCGCACATTTGAGTGGACTTTCGTCATAGCGGCAGTCAATTTCAACATGTTAGGTGCTGATTTTTTGTGCTCACATGATTTATTGGTCGACCTTGCTAACAGACGCCTGGTTAGTGCACTCTTTTTCTTCTATTCCCTGCACAGCGCGAGTGGCCCCGCCAACAGCACAAGCCAACGTCACAGCTGCAGGTGGTAAGTTCCACACACTCCTCACTCGGTTTCCAGCACTCACGGTGCCAACGTTTTCGGCGGCCGTGGCTAAACACGGGGTGGAGCATTTTATTACTACCACCGGACCGCCCGTTTTTGCAAAAGCTCGGCGCTTGGATTCAGCTAAACTGGCCATAGCGCGCGAGGAGTTCGCCAACCTGGAAAAATTGGGCATCATCCGACGTTCAAAGAGCCCTTGGGCTTCACCACTTCACATGGTCCCTAAAACTGATGGCTCGTGGCGGCCTTGCGGTGATTTTCGCAGGCTGAACAATGCTACAGCACACGACCGCTATCCAATCCCACATATCCAGGATTTTTCAGCTCATTTGGCGGGGACGCGCATTTTTTCTAAGATAGACCTGGTACGCGGTTATCATCAGGTCCCAGTCCACGCTGAGGACATACCCAAAACAGCGGTAATAACTCCTTTCGGGCTTTTTGAGTTTTTGCGCATGCCGTTTGGGCTTAAAGGCGCAGCGCAGACTTTCAAACGCATGATGGACGTGGTGTTGCGCGATCTCCCTTTCGTGTTCGTCTACCTGAACGACATTTTGGTAGCCAGTGCGTCCGAAGACGAACACGAAAACCACCTCACGGCAGTTTTCCGGAGGTTGGCGGAGCACGGGCTAATAATCAACCCAGCGAAGTGTCATTTCGGGGTGGCGCAAATTGAATTTTTGGGGCATCGCGTCTCTCCCGGAGGAGCAGTCCCTCTGCCTGACAAGGTGCGCGCGGTGGCAAATTTTCCCCAGCCACAAACGGTCAAAGCGTTACAGGAGTTTTTGGGAATGGTGAATTTTTATTACAGTTTCCTCCCCCGCGCGGCGCAGCTCATGCAACCATTGTACGCTGCACTTAAAAAACAAAAACCTGCAAATAAAATCGAATGGTCTCCCGAGCGGGAGCACGCATTCTCTGAAGTCAAAACAGCCTTGGCAAACGCTGCGTTGTTAGCGCATCCAGTCCCAACGGCCCGCATGGCGCTCACTACTGACGCGTCAGATGTGGCCATAGGAGCGGTTGTTGAACAGTATGTGGCTGGAGTCTGGCAGCCGCTCGCATTTTTCAGCAAGACTTTGCGCGATAGTGAGCGAAAATACAGCGCATTCGACAGGGAGTTGTTAGCTCTCCATTTGGCTATTCGTCACTTCCAGTTTTGGCTGGAGGGACGCCGTTTCACCGCGTTCGTTGACCACAAGCCGCTGACTTTTGCGACGGCCAAGATTTCGGAACCTTGGTCGGGCCGGCAGCAGAGACAGCTGGCCGCAATTTCAGAGTTCACTACCGATATCCAGCATGTGGCGGGTAAACTTAACGTAGTGGCAGACTGCCTCTCGCGTGCCGTGGCTGCTCCAGCCCGCGTAGAGGTAGATTTCGCAGCTGTTGCCGCGGCAGAAGTGCGCGCGGCCCCAGTCCGCGCGGCCCCAGTCCGCGTAGGGATATATTACGCAGCCATGGCCGCGGAGCAGGGCGGCGACGCAGACGTGCGCGCGCTCCAGTCTGGACCAACAGGGTTAAGGCTGGAGGACAGGGTGCTGCAAGACGGTATGCCCCCCCCCCCCAAATCTGCGATGTTTCCACCGGGCGACCCCGTCCGGTGGTTCCGGCCTCGTGGCGCCGCCGCGTTTTTGACTTGATCCATTCGCTGGCGCACCCGGGGGTGTGCGCTTCGGTCAAAATGGTAGGGGAGAAATTTGTATGGCCGGGCCTGCGCAAGCAAGTTAGAGGGTGGGCGGCAGCCTGCATGGCCTGTCAGCGGGCCAAAGTGCATAGACACACGAGAGCTCCTTTGGAGCCGTTTCATATTCCAGCTAAAAGGTTTGATCATGTCCATGTGGACCTTGTAGGCCCCCTACCGCCCTCGCAAGGGTGCACACATCTTCTGACAATGGTCGACCGCACCACGCGCTGGCCAGAAGTGGTTCCCCTGTCATCAACCACAGCCGAGGAGGTGGCGCGTGCTTTTTTAACTGCATGGGTAGCGCGTTTTGGAGTTCCATCGGATATTACGTCTGACAGAGGCCCACAATTTGTTTCTGAACTTTGGTCAGCGATGGCCCGCAGCCTGGGGGCAATGATCCACCGCACGACCGCATATCACCCGCAGGCTAACGGGTTATGCGAACGTTTTCACAGGTCGCTGAAGGCGGCTCTCAGAGCGTCGCTTACGGATGCAAATTGGGTTGACAAACTGCCATGGGTTCTATTGGGGTTGCGTTCTGCACCTAAAGAGGATTTAGACGCCTCCCCAGCGGAGCTAGTGTTCTTACAGCCACTTCGGCTGCCTGGAGAATTTCTCCCTGACAACCCAGCGCCAGAGTTCTCCTCGGCTCAGTGGTTGCAGAATAGCATGAGCCCGAGTGTCCTACCAGGCCCCGTTCACCACAGTTTTCCGCGTGTTTTTGTGCCTAAAGCTTTAAAAAATGCGGAGTTTGTTTTTGTCAGACATGATGCCCACCGCACAGCTCTGCGACCGCCTTACGATGGACCATTTAGAGTGCTAGAAACAGGTGATAAGCATTTTTTGCTAGATTTGGGGGGCAGAAAGGAGATGATTGGCATAGACAGACTCAAACCTGCTTTTGTGATGGCTGACGAAGCTGTGCAGTTGGCGAGGGCCCCGCGACGGGGTAGACCCCCTAGGGAGCATTCCCCAGTACACCCACAGAGATTGACTAACAGTTTTAATCCCCAGACAGCAGCTCCACAGCAGGAGGGCGCCGCGGAAGAGGTTAAGCCCGCCTACAGCAGATACGGCAGACGATTGAGACCAAGACAGCATGTGGACTGATGTGTGGTGATTTTATTATGACATGCAATCTGTGTTAGTTTGTTCCGTCTTAGACGTTTGGGGGGGGGGTATATGTGGTGCACATATGTAGTTTCACGGGCTCACATGTGTATGACTGTTCATATGCTCCCATGTATATTCCTGTGTGCTTATTTTGGCTTCACGTCTGAAGAGGAACAAAAGGTCTGGACCTCCTAGGGATAAGAGGAGGATTAGAGAGTTGGCCTTTTGATATGCAAAGAGATGGACATGAAGGATTGCCTGACCACCCAGGTTGGGGTGGAAGCGAGAGGAACTGCAGGGGGGATGCATTGTGTTTGGGATTTAAAGACAATGGGATTTTGTACTTTGATGTCAGGGGTATAAGACTGGCAGATGTTGGGAGTTTTTCCTTCTTCTGCTTTTGAATGTTTGAGAGTGTGTTGTGAATAAAAATGGAACCTGAGAAATAACTCTGCCTCATCCTTTCCACACTAGTTGCATAATGGAGGGGACGATTTAATGTGCAAGGTTGTTACGTTTAGTACATTTAATGCGACCTCTATGAGCAGCCCTGGTTAAGTTATAAAGTCTTGACAGCCATAGGTAGAAAGGCCCTACGGAACCTCTCCATCGTGGACCTAGGATGGCACAGCCTACCGCTAAATGAACTCCGTGCGTTCAGCGTGTCCTGAATGGGGTGGGACTCGGAGTCCAGCAGAGATGACAGCTTAGCTACCATCCTCCTCTCTCCTATCTCCTCCACTGGGTCGAGGCGTCGCCCCAGACCAGATCGAGCTTTTTTGATTAGCAAATTAAAATAAGCAAATTTTTCACAAATTTACAGCTTTTTTTCCTCATAATTTGCAATGTTTTTCTTCTAAATTGTGATGTTTCTCACCTGATTTTCTAATTGTTTCTTGTAATTTGCATTTTTTGGATATCAGATGGTGTTTTTGTAAAGTAGCAAATTTTTTCCTCATAAATTAGTGACTTTTTTTTCTTTCATAAATGTAAGAATGGCGTTGTCATCGATATTGTTTGTATGTTAATAGAAGATGACAGACTTTTAATTTGTTTCTTTGTAATTGTTCCTGTGGCATCAGAGCATTACACAGTATCAGATGTTTTCTCAGGTATCTATGTATAGAGTTTAAAACTCCAGCATGGTGGCAACCCTCTTAAGGATGAAATATGAATCAGCTCTGACGTTTTGTCTTTATGACAGAATGTGAAATATTCTGTGTCCCTGTGTAGTAAGAACATGTTTGTTTTTTAAATTAAACTATACACCACTATCATGCTTTTATCTGAAATTTTAAAGTTGTTGTTTAAATGTGTGTGAAGGAGGCTAAAATCGTACAAAAATAAATAAATCTATAAAAGACAGATGAAGAATGAATGGGTGAACAGGTGAAGACTGTGACCTATCACTAGAACTGGTGATAATGATGTTAATATGAATGAAATTATTACTGGACGATGGGTAACTCATGAATTTTAGTCCAGAAATTCTCACCTTACTGTTTTTATAAATGACCAGCTGACAAATCTGCAATAAACATTACAGATTAAATCACATCATTTGTCCCTCTTACGGGGGGCTGAAAAGTTAATGGGCTGAAAAGTTCAGTGGTCAGATTTGACCAAATGTGGTTTGTTTTTCAACCCCAGGGATCCAAGCGCTGCAACAATGATGGAAGAAGTGTGTGGCCCAAAGGGGAGGCTATGTTGAAAAGTAAACCACATTTGGTCAAATTTGACCACTGAATTTTTCAGCCACTCCTCGTATGGTCAGTGTGGAGCCTTTGTTTCTGTTCCTCTCATCCAGGTCCGTTACTAGATTTTTGGGGGCCCCCATTTTGTTTGTAATGGGGAAGAGTTCAAACCGTTTAAAATTGGGAAAATAAATAAATACATCTCTCTCCTCCGTACAAAAATATTTAGAAATAAATCTCGTTCATTTTCAAACTGAACAGGAAAAAAAATCAAACTCGTCATCTCCTTGTCTCGTGAGACAATGGGCTGCCCCTGGAGATGTCAGTTCATGGTGGGGCAGTGTCGACTGTGAATGTAGAGTCCAATTCTGCAGTGGCAGTCTTTGTCACAGTAGCTGCAGGTGTAGGGTGTTGGCAGCGAGGGTCCTGTAGCTGCTCTTGCTCTCTGTTGCTCCTTTCTGTCGAGCCACTGCTGTTTCCGCAGGGCCTCGGCTCTCTTTACGCCTATCCGCACTACATGGCGGCAATTGCTGCGATCATCTGCAGCTGCTTCCCATGAGGCAGGGTTGAGCTCAGCTAGCTTCATGTCTCTGTTGCACACATCCTTGTAGCGCAGCACTGGGTGACCAACTGGTCTGGAGCCTAATATGAGCTCAACGTAAAGGATGTCCTTTGGCAAGCAACTGTCCTCCATGCACTGAACGCAGCCAAGCCAGCGCAATCGTCTCTGTGACAACATTGCGAACATGCTCAGGGTGTTTGCACGCTCAAGGACATCCTTGCTGGACACTCTGTCCCGCAAAGAGATGCCTAGGATGCTTCGCAGGCAGCGCAGATGGAAACCGTTGAAGCGGCATTCTTGTCGGGCGTACGTTGTCCAGGTTTCACTGCCGTAGAACAGGGTGCTGAGCACACAGGCGCAGTACACCGCCAGCTTGGTGTTTGTGGCTAGCTTGGTGTTCTCCCACACTCTTGACGACAGTCTAGACATAGCAGATGTTGCTTTGCCAATTTGCTTATTGATCTCTGCTTTGAGGGACAGATTGCTGGAGGTAGTAGAGCTGAGGTAAGTGAAATCCTCAACCACTTCAAGGGTGTGGTCCTCGATGAGTATGCTTGGCGCCTCGCTGACATCCTGACCCATCACATCTGTCTTCTTCAGGCTGATGGTTAAGCCGAATTCCCTGCAGGCATGAGCCAGGCGGTCAGTGTGCCTCTGCCATCCTTCTTGCGTATGGGAGGCTAGGGCAGCATTGTCAGCGAAGAGCATTTCACGCAGCTGCTGCTGACGCACCCTAGTCTTGGCTCTCAGGCGGGACAGATTAAACAGCTTGCTGTCTGATCGAGTGTGAAGGAGCACTCCATCTTCTGAATCACTGAAGGCATATGACAGTAGCAGGGAGAAGAAGACGCCAAAGAGTGTAGGGGCAAGGACACAGCCCTGCTTTATGCCACTGTTGATAGGGAAAGCGGCGGATGATGAGCCATCAAACAACACTGTGCCCTTCATGTCCTCATGGAACAATGACACCACCTTTAGCAGCTTTGACGGGCATCCTATCCTCTCTAGGAGCATGAAGAGGCCCTTCCTACTCACGAGGTCAAACGCCTTTGTCAAGTCGACAAAGATGATGTACAGGGGCTGCTTCTGTACCCTGCACTTCTCCTGCAGCCGTCGCAAGGTGAAAATCATGTCAAAGGTAGACCGCTGTGCTCTGAAGCCACACTGCGATTCAGGGTAGATCTGTTCAGCGAGTTGCAGTTGCAGTCTGTTCAGAGCTACTTAGGCAAATGCTTTCCCCACGATGTTCAGCAGCGAGATCCCTCTGTAGTTGTTGCAATCACTGCAATCCCCCTTGTTCTTGTAGAGGGTGACAATGTTTGCGTCGGGCATATTGTGGGGCGCTGCTCCTTCTTCCCAACACTGACAAAGGAGCTCATGGAAGTGGTGCAGGAGAGTGGACTGAGCACACTGCAGCACTTCTGCTGGGATGCCATTGCCTCCTGGAGCCTTACCATGGGCAAGGGGGTCGATGGTCTTGCTCAGCTCTTTCTTTGTTGGTAGTGTGTTGAGCTCCTCCATGACAGAAAGTCTGGGGATGCTGTTGATTGCTGCCTCTGTCACCATGTTCTCTTTCGAGTAGAGGTCTTGATAGTGCTCTGCCCATCAATCCATCTGTTTACTGCGATCTGTGATGGTCTTGCAGATGGATGACTTTAGAGGGGCTGTTTTCCTAGCACTAGGTCCGAGGGCTTTTCTCATGCCTTCATAGACTCCTCGTGTGTTCCCGCTGTCCGTAGACTCTTGAATGCTATGATAAAGCTTCAGCCAGTACTCGTGGCACAGTATCTAGCGGTTCTGAGCGTTGTTCCTAGCTGTTTTCAGAGCAGCGAAGTTCTTGGCTGATGACTCCCTCTTATAGTTCATCAAGGCATCACGTTTGGCATTAATGATGGGTTGCATCTCTGAAAGACTTGCTTCGTACCAGTCTGGGTTCTGTTGTTCTTTCTTGCTGAATGTAGACAAGGCTGCACTATTGATGGTATCCCTCAGGAAATTCCACCTGTCTTCGGTGAGCTCAGCTGCTGGCTAGCCCTCCATGGCCTTCTCAGTGGTGTCAGCAAACTGAACGCAGAGGTTGAGGTCGGAGGTCATCGCGATGTTGATGCGTGGGAGGCCAGAACGCTTGGAGTGATGGAACTTCTTTGGCTGGAGACGTACTTTGCTGCGCACCAGAGTATGGTCTGTGTCGCAGTCCACACCATGATAGCTATGTGTGGTTAGTACGCTCTTTAGCTGGGCTCTCCTGGTGATGATTAAGTCCAGCTGATGCCAGTGATGGGACCTTGGATGCATCCAGGATACTCGGTGATATGGCTTAGTGTTGAAGAACGTGTTACTAATACAGAGCTTGCGGTAGGAACAAAGTAGTCTCTGTCCATTCTTATTCATTTTGCCAACACCCAAGTGCCCGAAACAGTCAGGCCAAGAGTCGTGGTCTCCACCCACTCTGGCATTGAAGTCCCCAAGCAGAAATGGTGGCTCAGATTTCAGTAACCTGCCAGTGACCGTGTCAAGATCCGTGTAAAATTGGTCCTTGACCTCCAAGGCAGAGCAGAGGGTTGAGGCATAGATACTTATGATGTTCACAAAGCCCATGGAAGTGAAAAGTCACAAGACGAAGATGCATTCTGTACCGTCAAGTGGCTGGATAGTTGACAGTAGGCTGTTCCTCACAGCGAATCCTACGCCGTGCAGATGTACTTCACCTTCGGCTCTGCCCTGCCAGTAGAAGGTGTAGTCCTTCTCGTGGAGTGTGCCACTTCCTGTGAGCCTGGTCTTCTGAAGAGCGGCGATGTCCATATTTAGCCTAGAGAGTTCTGTGTCAGTGACATCTGTTTTCTTCAAATTGTCGATCTGGCACAAGTTGTCGAGCAGGCCAGGGCACATAGTCCTGAAGTTCCAGCTCGTGAGTTGCAGGGCTGGCAGTTTCTTTTTCCTTTTGCTTGGTGCAGTGTTACGGTCTGCTTGTTGAGCGATGACTCTAAGCTCCAGGCACCCACTGAAGCAGGCAGACTGTGGCGGATCGGCATCTTATTGACCGGGGGCTGCTTGGCTTAGGGTGGGCAGTAGCCGACCACTGGGACACGAAGATCCCTCCCACCATTGGAGGCAACCCATAACGTCCTACCCTTCGCCAAACAGGTTGGACTTAACACTCGTAACTGCTGCATCCCGTGTTGTTTCTGCTGCTTTGCAGCAGCACCGAAGTGACCTCTCTGGGGTCCAGGACTGGGCAAGGTGTATGGAGACTCAGGGCTGCCCAGACTCCGGAGTCCCCCTCTCCGCCTCGCCGGTGTAGTCCAGAGGAATGTGAAGCAGTACATCTGGCACCAGATTGGCCGCAGGAGCTGCCAGAAGGAGGTCACTGATGATGTCCATCCACCTTCGGGGCTCCATTCCGGATTTTCCCTCTCCCAAAGCCTTTCCCATGAACGGGTGTGCCACAAGACAGTGGAGGTTTGAGATCAGGGTTTTCCTTCCCCTAGGTGAGCTGCCTTCCTAGGCTGACGAGCCACACCTACCCGGAGCTACTGGTTGTAAGGCACCAGTTGCCCGCCTTACCCCCTTCTTCCTGTCAGCAAAAGCAGTTCCGCCGGGCTTAAGAAATAAGCCACACGAGCAGGCCAGGAGTTGGACTTGGGTTGTCAGAGGCTGTTTGAGACGCATGCCAGCTGGGAGCATTTTATAGATGGTGGAGGAGGGCTCAACCTCCCCTGCCATCCCCCTGGCATTAACAACCCTTGGAATTTAAAAATAAACCTGGGTCATTCTCTAACTGAACAGGAAAAAAAAAAATCAATCTATAACATGGAATAAAAATTTAACCAGCATCCATATGAATGTTGGAAATTTACAAGAAAGAAAATGCAAATTTTAAGGTTTAAAATTAATTAATTATTAATTTTAATTTAAGGTAATTTTGTTTATCCCCCTAAAAAGATTGAAGGTAAACTTGTATCTTGCATCTCCATGCTCTGCTTTATAGACCTTGAGCTGGTCTCATTTTTTATTAGACTACAGTCTAGTTTTAATTTGGGTTTAAAATGAGCCATATTCTACTTTTGCAAATGTTTCTCATCCATTCATGTATTCTCTCTCCTCCTCACAGGGACCAGTACCTGGAGCTCCTCCTAACCCCCCAATACAACCACAGGGAGTAGCTAACAAGGTGGTGGCCTGGACTGGAGTTCTGGAGTGGCAAGAGGTGAACCCTGCTCTCTTCTAATTTATTTTATATTAAATATTCATCAACACACTTATCTGGGGTCAGCCATCCAATGCAATGGACAATGCACAAGAGAGGTGAAGAACAGAGTGCAGGCAGGGTGGAGACGACTGTCAGGAGTGATGGCAGCTAGAGTGAAAGAAGATTTTCAAGACAGTAGTGAGACCTGCTGTGATGTATGGTTTGGATAGGTTTGGATGGTTTGGTTTGGACGGTGGCACTGACAAAAAGGTGGCAGAGCTGAGGATACGAAGATTTTCACTGGGAGTGATTAGGAGAGACGGAAATAGAAATGATTACATAACAGTTAGTTCCGACTAGGGATGGGCATAATTTACCGATTAACCGATAATTGATCATTAAGAATTTCACCGACGAAGTTCATTTTCGTCGACAAACCGTTTTTTTTTTTTTAAACAATCCGAGGTTATTAGGCCTATGCACGGCCGTCCTCAAACAATGCAATGGCAAAATTTGGGCACCAGGGGGCAACATTACACCATCGCCGTACCCCGGCGTGCCTCAGTTGATACATACGAGCTTCCGTAGGGCAAGCGGTTACGGCGAAGTGTTGCGTGGGACCATTTCAGTTTAAAAAATGACCAGGTGTACTGCAATCACTGCAATGCAGCATACAAATATACCTCATCGACAGGGTCCATGGAACACCCTTATTACGCGAAGAAACCGCCAACAGTGGTTGCGCGCTGAGTAATGGCGGTCGTGAAGATTCTTTTTTTTTTTCAGAAACTTTATTGAGAAGGTCATGAAGATTCGGTAGAAGACACACACACACGTGTGTGTGTGTGTAAGTGTACATACATACGTAGATGTAAATAAAGTGTACATAAATATGTTTTTAGAACTCTTATTCTTATAACAAGATACGTAACTCAAGATGAAAATGATTTACGTCTCGGCCAATCAGCTTGCGGGGTGAAACGTCTCGGCCAATCAGCTTGCGGGGTGAAACGTCTCGGCCAATCAGCTTGCGAGATTCCCGAGCGAGCCAACACGACAACAGCGAACAGAGAGAGAGGTGGATTTGAGTTGTGCCGCTCTCCGTGCACCTGATGTTCTAATGTAGTCTACCTGCCTTGTTACGTACCTAAAAATGTTAATGATTAACCGATTATTAATCATTAATTCTCCCGACGATCGGTGAAGAAAATTTCACCGAATGCCCATCCCTAGTTCCGACCGAGCAATTTGATTGGACAATAGGGCTTCCAGGAGTTACTAAAATCTGCGATAATTGCAGTCCAACTTTCACTGGATATGTATCACTCCACTTCAAAGGTGTTCTAGTAACTGTTATTTATTGTCGACTCCTGGTCGGCACTTCAAGGCAGCATTAATGGAATACGTCAAAACGATGGCCAATTTTCCGAATAGAACATTTGAATTAAATTATGAAGGGTCATCAGAAGAGGAGGAGGAGAAGGAAAGAAGCCAGGCTATTTCCAAGGAAGCCTCCCGGTGTGCAAAAATTTCATCAGCTGACCTGGACAATCTGGAGAAAAGCAAAAATGAGGATGACATGGTAAAACTGAACACAGCTTTGCAAATAGGAATTCACACTCTGGTTGCTAAATTTGCACATTGCTCACTTGCACAGTGTACATAGTCTCACCACGTCTCATGTCCATATTACCTCTGCTACTAAATTATCATTACAGAGAAATTCTCACACTGGGTGCTAATTTGTACATTGTTCATTTGCACATTGCTCATTTGCACACTGTACATAGGCTTATACCATCTCAGATTCATATCATCCCTGATATTAATATACCATTGCAGTGTTTCCTATGGCTTAAAGACCTTGGCGCGGTGGCAACATATTTTTCCGGGGGGGGGGGGGCGGGGGAAGAAAACACATATGTATGAATATGTTAATTTTATACTATTTATTTCTTTTTTTAAATTTTGCACAGTAACTTTGCATATAATAATAATAATGTCATGTGCGGAGCTGTTGTTTCCTGCCCTGTTCATGACCTGTGGCTAGGGTCTGTGATTGCTGTTGTCTTTTCCAGCTGGCAGATTATTGGTTCCTCTGCCAGTCCTCAGCCACAGCCCTCCTCTCACCTCTCTCTGCCAGGCACCTATCAGTTTATTACCATCACCTGGGGTTTCTCTCTCTCACTCACTCACTCACTCACTCACTCACTCACTCACTCACTCACTCACACACACACGCGTGCACTCATATACAGACTCCCGCCACACACCTGCGTCCACTTGTCACCCATTAGACTGCTTGGTATTTATTGGATGACAGTGGGGGCATTCAGTGTCGTGGCGCAAGTCAGCATTCATCCTGGATCAGTTCGAAGTCCTACCCGTCTTGGTTACCCCTGTTTATGTTGAGTTCTGGAGCTGTTGGTATTTTCCCTTTTTGGACTACGTCGGTGTTGTTCACCCAGCGCCCGCTGAGCTCCGACGCCTATGTAGGTCTTCACCTACATTATTAATTACCCTTCCTTGTTCCGCCCTGAAGGGGCGTGAGGTTCCTCTTCAAACCAGCTGAGCTCGGACTTCCATTGCTTTGTGTGCCAGACTGTGCCTCAATTGAACTTTTCCCCTGTATTTGTGTATTTTTGAGTTTCCCCTTTCTGTTAATACGTTCACTTCACCTGCGTTTTGGGCTTGCATTAATTCATATGTTCGCTGCGCAATTACGCAGCGGACATGACAAATGACGCATCAGATTTATGTAGCGCTTTATCATAGACACTCAAAGACGCTTTTTACAGATGCATTATTCATTCACTCCAGATAGACACTGGTAGTGGCAAGCTACTACTGTAGCCACAGCTGCCCTGGGGCAGGCTGACGGAAACGTGGCTGCCAATCCGGGCCAATGGCTTCTCCGGCCACCACCAACCATTTATACACATTCATACCCAGTGTTATGGACACTGGAGGCAAGGTGGGTAAAGTGTCTTGCCCAGGGACACAATGGCAGGATATCTGGGGAGAGTGGGATTCAAACTGCCAACCATCCGGTTATTGGACGACCCGCTCTACCTCCTGAGCCACTGCCGTGCATATGGAACTTACAATTTGAAGTATTGTGCTACAAAGGCTTGAATGTTGGAATAATGGGCCATTTGGGGTCCCACCCAGACACCCTGTATTTGGACTTTTTGCTGGTGTTGTGGGGGACACAGAGGTGACATCCTCCACCCAGAGTATGGACCGTGAAGTGGGAGGCTGACCAGGGGGTCAGGTCGAGACAGTGGAGGTGCAGACGCTGGCTACAGGGAGGAGGAAGAAGCAGACACGACGCACAACGGACCCCATTGCGCCCACCGTACGACGGGCAGTTCAGAGTGCTGCAACCTGGGGAGAAACATTTTGTGTTAGACTTGGGGGGACGCAGCGAAACCATCTGCATTGACAGGCTCAAACCAGCATTCATGTTGGCAGACGAAGAAGTGGTGTTGGCCCGGGCTCTCTGGCGTGGATGCCCCCCTTTGGAGGCACCGCGGGTAAATGACTCAGCAACAATGTGTCCCCCCCCCTCCCACAGACAAACATGCCTCCCGCAGTGCCTCATCGCCAAAGCAGCGCCTCACAACCAGCAACCCCCCGTTACAACCAATATGGACGTCGGCTGAAGCCCACAGGACAAAGGGATTGAAGCTCATTCTGAGTGTTCAGGGAGGGGGTGTGGACACAGAGGTGACATTCTCCACCCAGAGAATGAACCGTGAAGTGGGAGGCTGACCAGGGGGTCAGGCCGAGACAGTAGAGGTGCAGATGCTGGCTACAGGGAGGAGGAAGAAGCGGCACGCCAGCGACTGTTATGTTGATGTAATGTGATGTACTATGTTATGCTAATGTGCCGTGCAGACTGTGTATCCGATGTGGATTGTGGTGTGAGCCCCCAGGTTGCTAGGCAAGGGATTAAAATATAAAAGGGAGAGAGCCTGTGGCCTGGGGATCATTCTTGTCAACTTGACTTGTAGAGAGGAGAATAAAGTCTGTGCTGTTCCAGCCCGTCATCTCGCCTGCTCCTTTCTCTACACTGGTGACCCTGAGACGTATGATGGAATCCGAGGCGAATACCTCGGGGATGGCCCCTTCTGCAAGCGCCAGCACCGCCTGTGCTGTTTCGGTCCAGCTCCCAGATTTTTGGCTACACGACCCGACAGCTTGGTTCCTACACGCGGAAGCCCAGTTCGCGTTCCGGGGAGTGACGGCAGACGACACAAAATATTACTACGTCACAGCCGCGCTGGACGCACGCACAATTCAGCAGGTGGCAAGCCTGCTCCAACGGCCCCCAGCCTATGGCAAATATGACGCCATCAAGACCATGCTGACCCAGCGCTATACGCTGTCGGACTGTGAGAGAGCAGAAAGACTCCTGACGTGCTCCGAGTTGGGAGACGGCTCGGCGCTCAAGTTGATGGAGAAGATGTTGGCGTTGATGGGCACAGATGGCGAGCCGCTCCTGTTTGTACATCTTTTCCTCCATAACCTTCCGACGGCGGCCAGGGCAGTCCTCGCCAACTCACCACTGCTGGCCGCGCAGAACTACCGGGCACTGGCAAAAGAAGCGGACCAGATTATCCTGGCGACCAGAACCTTTGCAGTGACCGCAGCGGCGCCAGAGCCCACGGAGACAACCACTGACGGCGAGGAGCCTTCCATGGTGGCCGGCGCGGAGGCCAAGAAGCACCAGAAGAGAGCGCTCTGTTTCTACCTCCGCCGTTTTGGAGAAGACGCATAGCGATGCATGCCAACGTGCCAATACAGGCGGTCGGGAAACACCAGGACCGGCAGTCGGTAGCAGCTGTGGCCATCGGTGACACAAACAAGCTGCTCTACGTGACAGACTCATGTTCGGGGAGACGGTTCCTCGTGGACTCCAGCTCCCAACAGAGCCTCATCCTGCTGTCCCAATGCAGACCGCTTGGCTGGGAGTAGCAGCCCCAAGCTGGCAGCCGCCAACGGCTCAGACATTAAAACTTTTGGTGAGAGGACACTGACCATACAGTGGAGAAAAAAAGTATTTAGTCAGCCACCAATTGTGCAAGTTCTCCCACTTAAAAGATGAGAGAGGTCTCCAATTTTCATCATAAGTATACCTCAACTATGAGAGACGAAATGAGGAAAAAAAAATCCAGAAAATCACATTGAAGGATTTTTAATGAATAAATTGGTAAATTCCTTGGTAAAATAAGTATTTGGTCACCTACAAACAAGCAAGATTTCTGGCCCTCACAGACCTGTAACTTCTTCTTTAAGAGGCTCCTCTGTCCTCCACTTGTTACCTGTATTAATGGCACCTGTTTGAACTCGTTATCAGTATAAAAGACACCTGTCCACAACCTCAAACAGTCAGACTCCAAACTCCACTATGGCCAAGATCAAAGAGCTGTGAAAGGACACCAGAAACAAAATTGTAGACCTGAACCAGGCTGGGAAGACTGAATCTGCAATAGGTAAGCAGCTTGGTGTGAAGAAATCAACTGTGGGAGCAATTATTAGAAAATGGCAGACATACAAGACCACTGATAATCTCCCTCGATCTGGGGCTCCACGCAAGATCTCACCCCATGGGGTCAAAATGATCACGAGAATGGTGAGCAAAAATCCCAGAACCACACGGGGGGACCTGGTGAATGACCTGCAGAGAGCTGGGACCAAAGTAACAAAGGCTACCATCAGTAACACACTACGCCGCCAGGGACTCAAATCCTGCAGCGCCAGACGTGTCCCCCTGCTTAAGCCAGTACGTGTCCAAGCCCATCTGAAGTTTGCTAGAGAGCATTTGGATGATCCAGAAGAGGATTGGGAGAATGTCATATGGTCAGATGAAACCAAAATAGAACTTTATTGTAAAAACTCAACTTGTCGTGTTTGGAGGAGAAAGAACACCATACCTACTGTGAAGCATGGGGGTGGAAACATCATGCTTTGGGGCTGTTTTTCTGCAAAGGGACCAGGACGACTGATCCGTGTAAAGGAAAGAATGAATGGGGCCATGTATCGTGACATTTTGAGTGAAAACCTCCTTCCATCAGCAAGGGCATTGAAGATGAAACATGGCTGGGTCTTTCAGCATGACAATGATCCCAAACACACCGCCCGGGCAATGAAGGAGTGGCTTTGTAAGAAGCGTTTCAAGGTCCTGGAGTGGCCTAGCCAGTCTCCAGATCTCAATCCCATAGAAAATCTTTGGAGGGAGTTGAAAGTCCGTGTTGCCCAGCGACAGCCCCAAAACATCACTGCTCTAGAGGAGATCTGCATAGAGGAATGGGCCAAAATACCAGCAACAGTGTGTGAAAACCTTGTGAAGACTTACAGAAAACGTTTGACCACTGTCATTGCCAACAAAGGGTATATAACAAAGTATTGAGATGAACTTTTGTTATTGACCAAATACTTATTTTACCGAGGAATTTACCAATTAATTCATTAAAAATCCTTCAATGTGATTTTCTGGATTTTTTTTTCTCATTTAGTCTCTCATAGTTGAGGTATACCTATGATGAAAATTGGAGACCTCTCATCTTTTAAGTGGGAGAACTTGCACAATCGGTGGCTGACTAAATACTTTTTTGCCCCACTGTATGTTTGCACGGCCACAACTACCAATGGTCCTTCATCATAGCAGCATGTAGCTACCCCATTTTAGGTGCAGATTTTCTGTGTGCGCATGGACTATTAGTCGATGTTGCCAATAGACGTCTGATTAATGCTTTGTCTTTTTATTCTCGGCCCTGCACAGCTTGAGGAGCTGGGTCCACAACACTCGTCAACATCACAGCTCCAGGGGGTAAGATCCAACAACTACTCACCCAGTTTCTGGCCCTCATGGTTCCGACTTTTTTGACGGTCGTCACTAAACATGGGGTCAAGCACTTTATCCCCACCATGGGACCGCCCGTTTTCACGCGCCCTCGCCGCCTGGATGCAATGCGGCCAGGCAGTGCGCGTGAGGAGTTCGCCAATCTGGAGAGATTGAGCATCGTCAGGTGCTCCAATAGCCCGTGGGTGTCCCCACTGCACATGGTGTCTAAAGCCGAGGGGTTGTGGCGACCATGCAGCGACTTCTGCTGCTTAAACAATGCTGCAGCACACAATCGCTACCCCATTCCCCATATTCAGGATTTTTCCATCCACCTCACCGGGGCACATATTTTTTTCCAAGGTGGACCTGTTCCGCGGGTAGCACCAGGTCCCGGTGCGCGCGGAAGACATACCCAAAACGGCAGTGATTACCCCGTTCGGCCTTTTTGAATTTTTACACATGCCGTTCGGGTTAAAAGGCGCAGCGAAGACCTTCAAACGCATGATAGACGCTGTGCTGTGTGACCTGCCATTTGTCTTCGTCTACCTGGACGACATCCTAGTGGTCAGCGTGTCCGAGGACGAACATGTCGCCCACCTCGGGACGGTTTTCCAGAGGTTGGAGGAGCATGGGTCAACCCAGCGAAATGTCAGTTCGGAGCTACGACGATCGACTTTCTGGGCCACCGCATCTCACCGGAGGGCGCGATCCTGTTACCGTACAAGCTCCGCGCTGTAGCACATTTTCCACGTCCGCAGACCGTAAGGGCGCTCCAGGAGTTTCTAGGAATGGTGAACTTCTACAACCGTTTCCTCCCTCGCGCAGCCCAGCTCATGCAGCCGTTGTATGCCGCGCTTAAGAAACGCAAACCAGCGGACAGCATTGACTGGACCCCCGAGCGGGAGCAGGCATTTGCAGATGCCAAGGATGTGCTTGGGAAGGCCACATTACTGGCACACCCAGACTCGTTGGCATGGATTGCACTCACTACAGACGCATCGGACATGGCCATAGGGGCCGTTGTGGAGCAGTGCGTCACAGGTTCTTGGCAGCCGCTCGCCTTTTTCAGCAGGTCTCTGTGCAGCAACAAGCGTAAATACAGCATGTTTGACAGGGAGCTGCTGGCTCTCCACCTGGCCATACTCCACTTCCAGTTCTGGCTGGAAGGGCGCAGCTTCAGTGTTTGTGAACCACAAGCCGCTAACATACGCCATGGCCAAGGTTTCGGAACCATGGTTGGCCGACAGCAAAGACAGCTAGTTGCAATCTCGGAGTTTACCACCGGCATACAGCATGTGGCTGGTAAACTCAACGTGATGGTGGACTGCCTCTCGCGCGCACTCATGGCCCCAATCCACATAGGGATAGATTACACTGCCATGGCTGCCGAGCAACCTGGCGATGCCGACGTTTGCACGCTCCAGTCTGGACCAACAGGGTTAAGGCTGGAGAGCAGAGTACTGCGAGCCGGGGGCCCGTCCCTACTCTGTGACGTCTCCACAGGCCGTCCGTGCCTCGTCGTCCCGCGCACTTGGCGCCGTCGTGTTTTCGACTCGATTCACTCCCTGGCATACCCGGGAGTGCGCGCTTCAGTCAAGCTGGTGGGGGCGAAATTTGTCTGGCCGGGTCTGCGTAAACAGGTGAAAGAGTGGGCAGCAGTTTGCGTTGCGTGCCAGCAGGCCAAGGTGCACAGGCACACGAAGGCCCTCCTCCAACACTTCCACATACCAGCTAAGAGGTTCAACCACATCCATGTGGACCTGGTGGGGCCCCTCCCGCCATTGCAGGGGTTCACGCACCTAACTCTAGTGGACTGCACCATGCGTTGGCCAGAAGCGGTGCCGCTGGTGTCTACAACATCTGCGGAAGTAGCACGCGCTTTTTTGACTACTTGGGTGGCACGTATCGGCACTCTGTCTGACATCACGTCTGACAGGGGCCCCCAGTTCGTTTCCGATCTCTGGTCTGCGATGGCCCGGAGCCTGGGGGTCAGCATTCACCGCAGTACCGCATACAACCCTCAGGCCAATGGGTTATGCAAGCGTTTCCACAGATCACTGAAAGCAGTGCTCAGGGCGTCGCTTACCGACACCAGTTGGGTGGACCAACTGCCGTGGGTTTTGTGGGGTTTGCGCGCCACACCGAAGGAGGATTTGGCAGTCTCCCCAGCAGAACTCGTGTTTTCACAACCGCTGCAGCTCCCCAGGGAATTTTTGCCCGACAACCCAGCACCCGACGCCCAAACACCCCCCAATTTTCTACATGCCGTGGAACCAGGGAGAGTACCAGGCCCGGCCCACCACTGTTTTCCCCCCGCCCCCAAAAACTTGCAGAATATGTCGTTTGTGTTCATCAGACACGACGCACACCAGACCCCGTTGATCCCACCGTACGATGGGCAGTTCAGAGTGCTGCAACCTGGGGAGAAACATTTTGTGTTAGACTTGGGGGGACGCAGCAAAACCATCTGCATTGACAGGCTCAAACCAGCATTCATGTTGGCAGATGAGGAAGTGGTGTTGGCCCGGGCTGTCCGGCGTGGATGCCCCCCGTTGGGGGCGCTGCGGGTAAATGACTCAGCAACAACAATGCTTTTTGAGGATGTGTTCCCCCCCCCCCCCCCCCCCCCCCCCAGACGGACGTGCCTCCCGCAGTGCCTCATCGCCAGAGCAGCGCCTCACAGCCAGCAACCCCCCATTACAGCCGATATGGACATCAGCTGAAGCCCACAGGACAAGGGGGTTGAAGCCCATTCTGGGTGTTCGGGGGAGGGGGGGTGACACAGAGGTGTCAACTTGACTTGTAGAGAGGAGAATAAAGTCTGTGCTGTTCCAGCCCGTTGTCTCGACTGCTCCTTTCTCTACAGTGTCATCCTTCTCTCCTTCCTCTGCTCTCACCTCTCGTGGACCCTCTGCCTGAACACTTTCCTCTCCTTGGCTCCTCTCTTCTGTCTAATCTTGCCCCCTCTGAGCTCTGTCTAATTCAGGTTCTCGCTCTGTCTATGGTGGTATACAAACAGGTTAGAAAATATCAAGTGCCATGTAAATTAAAGGAGACAACCAAAAATTAGTCCATCTTGGTCCGCGTACGCTTTGGACGAGCCCAGCACACATGCGGTGCTGTAAATGCTTACTTTTTTCATCTACCCAGGCCATACAGTTGATGCATGCACACAACCATCATTTGTAGTTTCACTCCCACCCGATAGGTAGCGCCAAGGCGCTGATACACCAGGATTTCCACCAATGAAGAAATGATGGACTTCTTCACAAAGTTTCTCTTCAAATAGTCCATTTCTGCTGTTTGACTTTCCGGTTTTCACTCCTTTTCCACAAAGATGCTGCTGCCACTAGCGAGACACTGCCTGCTGACTGACTAGAAAGCTCGCGTGGGCGGGGCGCGCGCTTCTAAACTGCGTGGATGATGGCCACGCGCGTTGTTCATGTGCGCACTTCCGGAAAGTCATTGCTTCATATATTTTTCTTAAATTCATATCTCCTTCTTGGCGTGGCGATAAATTTTCTGGCGAGGTGGCCTGCCACTGAGAAATGTTTACCAGAAGAAACCCTGCCATTGTCCATTATAGTCATCCAGTGAATTTTCAGCTTTCATTCTTCTTGTTTCCTCTAGTTTAACTGTCTTAACTGCTTTAACTGTCCTAATTGTATGTTATTAGTATTCACTAGTATTAGGTGTGTTATTACTTTATTAGTATTGATGTGTATCTCTTACCCTGGCATTCGTGTGGAGAGCAGAGTAAGAATTTCATTGCTCAGATGAAATGTTGCATTTCTTAACTGTGCACATGGTAAATGGTAAATGGCATTCACTTATATAGCGCTTTTATTCTCATCTCTTGATGACCAAAGCGCTTTACAGATCCCGCTATCCACCCATTCACACACACATTCACACACTGATGGTGGCATGTTGCCTAACATGTCGCTTCCAGACCCACCAGGAGCAATTGGGGTGAAGTGTCTTGCCCAGGGACACAACGGCAGGAAATCTGGGGAGAGCAGGATTCGAACCGCCAACCATGTGGGTATTGGACGACCACATGATAAAAAAGCCTTTGAATCTTGAAACCACAGTACTTTGTGGTGATGGACTCTTTATTTCATCTAAAAATGCCAAGAAAAGGAAGTGTGCTGAAGAAATTGCTAGCATGCTAACTACTAGCTACCGGTGTAATGGCCAAGGTTTGTTCTCAGGTCTTCTGTAGTACCGACTCAACAGGTACACACGTGGACAAAATTGTTGGTACCCCTCTGTTAATGAAAGAAAAACCCACAATGGTCACAGAAATAACTTGAATCTGACAAAAGTGGTAATAAATAAAAATTCTATGAAAATTAACCAGTGAAAATCAGACGGTGCTTTTGAATAGTGGTTCAACAGAATTATTAAAAAACAAACTCATGAAACAGGCCTGGACAAAAATGATGGTACCCTTAACTTAATAGTTTGTTGCACAACCTTTTGAGGCAATCATTGCAATCAAACGATTTCTGTAACTGTCAATGAGACTTCTGCACCTCTCAGCAGGTATTTTGGCCCACTCCTCATGAGCAAACTGCTCCAGTTGTCTCAGGTTTGAAGGGTGCCTTCTTCAGACGGCATGTTTCAGCTCCTTCGATGTTCAGTAGGATTTAGATCAGGGCTCATAGAAGGCCACTTTAGAATAGTCCAATGTTTCACTCTTAGCCATTCTTGGGTGTTTTTAGCTGTGTGTTTTGGGTCATTATCCTGTTGCAAGACCCATGACCTGCAACTGAGACCAAGCTGTCTGACACTGGGCAGCACATTTCTCTCTAGAATACCTTGATAGTCTTGACATTTCATTGTACCCTGCACAGATTCAAGACACCCTGTGCCAGATGCAGCAAAGCAGCCCCAGAACATAACAGAACCTCCTCCATGTTTCACAGTAGGGACAGTGTTCTTTTCTTGGTATGCTTCATTTTTGCGTCTGTGAACATAGAGCTGATGTGCCTGGCCAAAAAGTTCCAGTTTTGTGTCTGTCCATAGGACATTCTCCCAGAAGCTTTGTGGCTTGTCAACATGCAGTTTGGCAAATTCCAGTCTCTTTTTTTTTATGATTTGTTTTCAACAGTGGTGTCCTCCTTGGTCGTCTCCCATGAAGTCCACTTTGGCTCAAACAATGACGGATGGTGTGATCTGACACTGATGTGCCTTGACCTTAGAGTTCACCATGACTGTGTTTAGAGGTTGTTCTGGGCTCATTTGTTACCTTTCGTATTATCCGTCTCTTCCATTTTTCATCAAGTTTCCTCCTGTGGCCACGTCCAGAGAGGCTGGCTGCAGTCCCGTGGATCTTAAATTTCTGAATAATATGTGCAACTGTAGTCACAGGAACATCAAGCTGCTTGGAGATGGTCTTATACCATAGCCTTTACCTTTAACATGCTTGTCTGTAATTTTCTTTCTAATCTCCTGAGACAACTCTCTCCTTTGCTTCCTCTGGTCCATGTTTAGTGTGCTACACACCATGTCACCAAACAGCACAGTGACTATTTGTCACCCTTTAAATAGGCCGACTGACTGATTACAAGTTTGTAGACACCTGTGATGTTAATTAGAGGACACATCTTGGTTGAACATGTCCCTATGGTCACATTATTTTCAATCTTTTCTAGAGGTACCATCATTTTTGTCCAGGCCTGTTTCATGAGTTTGCTTTCTAAAGTAATTCTGTTGAACCACAGTTCAAAAGCACTGTCTGATTTTCATTGGTTAATTTTCATAGAATTTTTATTTATTACCACTTTTGTCAGATTCAAGTTATTTCTGTGACCACTGTGGGTTTTTCTTTCATTAACAGAGGGGTACCAACAATTTTGTCCACGTGTGTTATATGTTTTATAAACAGTGTCTTTTGCACTCGACAATATTTAATTTGTTTACATATGTGTGAAATGACAACAGACGTCTTCACGCTGATTGAGATGTTTAGCAACAGTTACTGGCTACATTTAGAAGGGACTATTTTTCTTCTCAGCTGCACAAATAACCAGTTAAACAAATCATAATATTTTGTCCAGTGTTGCTGCCATTTAATAAATTGTGCTTGTTGTATAAAAGCAGCATTATACTCTAGGTCATTACGGTATCATGAATATACTAACTATAGGTGTGCTACTCTGCTGAGGGCATTAGACGTATCACACCTGCAGTTACTATGTTCACTGATACCGTACTCCCTCTGGAGTAATATTGTTTAAGTATAGAGGGAATGTATTGGAACAGAATTCTTGGCAGTTACCATAGTTACCCAGCACTGAGTGGTAAACACATGTGGCAGCTTTAGTTTGTATGCAGCAAAACATAAGTCACACAAAATGTTCAGTCACAGTAGTACACAGTGCTTTTTTTTAACTTAAGATGTTAATACCACTATCTTTTCTTGACTGTAGTGACGTGTGGGTAAGAGCACATGTAAATGAAGAACTTGTTCTGAGTCTTTAATTATTTACCATGTATTTTTTTTTGTCAATTAATACAAGATGGAATGATCAGATTAGCTCTCTACAATGCAAACAGGCACTCTGTGTACTTCTGTGATTGAATACTGTGTGCATTTTTGGGGTTTTACTGTATGCACCCTGTTGCTGCCACCCGGTATTTTCTAACTGCCATGTGCATACGCTTTATATCAGAGGGACAGCTCAGGTTGAGCAGTTTGGAGTCAAAGTAAGTGAGGCAAGGCTGAGATGGTTTAGACGTGTGTAGAATAGGGATAGCGGATATATTGGACAAAGGATATTGAAGATGGAGCTGCTAGGCAGGAGTTGAAGAGGAAGACCACAGAGAAGATTCATGGATGTAGTTTTTTTTGGTTTTAATCATAAATCCATCTCTCTGTGCAGTGATGCTCTATTTGATTATCCAGCTCTGACTGAAGATGAAGATGTCTGTGTGAATTTAAATGTTTTTCTCCTCCTCTTCCTCACTCAGAAACCCAAAGCTTCATCCACAATGGACTCGTCCACCAAACTGACCCGTTCTCTGCCCTGCCAGGTCCACGTCAACCAGGGAGAGAACCTGTGAGTAGTAGAACCACACACTTAACTAAACACTTTGCTTTTTAGCCTGCTTTATTAATACCTTTAACCCTATTGATAACCGCGGTGTGACATCACACGCATATAGCAATGTGGTGGCCATATTGAAGTAGATGAAAACAACTGCCTAGGAAAACATCAAGATACACTGTGAGTGAGAGGGGAGCTCCACTAAAATTTATGTCTTTGCCATGAAATATGCCACAAAACTGCATTGCTGTAGGCTGTCACAACCACAGTTTGAAGAAAGACGAACCAGTGTCATTTTTTGAGCTGCTAAAGAGACCTTTAGAGCCTGAACAAAGGGATAAGTGGCTGAGTGCTATTTATGGAGAGAATGATGTGGCCCGAGGTGTTTACTGATACACTACATATTGATGGCTAATTCGGCTAGCCATGCTAAATTAGCTAGTTAGCTTTGTTTTACATCAAGAGCGCGCCTGGGATCTGTTAACTGATTCTGACCAAATGCAACCGTACTCTTGATGAAGAACCTTCATATCAGAACCGCACTGATCCAGTACCACCATGGCCTTGCTGATTTCTCAGTAGTGGTACGAAGTTTGTGTTTTCAAGATTAAAGTTCCCCTATTCTATTTTGTGGGGTTCCCCTTTATTCTAGTGTGTTCTGTCAGGGGTTCTGTGAGGTTATGTGGTCTGAAACATGGATCTGCAGTGAGGAGGCAGCAGGGTCACTAAGAACCTTCACTGTGGAACACAAACTTGTTTTAGTCGAGCTGTTGGTAACATTAGCTCTGATCTCTGGTTCTGAGAGAAAGTTTTCCAGCCTGATGTTCTAGGCAGGGTGGGGAGATGGTGGTGGAACCGCAGCATCTTCAGTGTCTGCCTACCAAAAACTGATGGGTCTAGAACCACTGTGTCCATCGGTAGATAACTCCACAGAGATGGATACAGAACCGTTCTGTCTCCTGTGAAGTGGGTTGGATGTAGGGCTGTGCAATGTGACCAAAATTTCATATCCCAATATAAGCACTCTTATATGCTGAGAACGATATATATCCTGATATACATTTTCTGTATATTCTGTAGTTTAGATATAATAACCACACAGGACCATCTCTTTATTAACATTTTAAATTATATACTGAAAAAAATCAGTTGTCCAAATTCATCTGTCATTAATTTTCTCCTTTTACTTAAAAGATGTAATAACTTTCAATTAATATTCCTCTAATTCCCCCCCCCCCTCCTATACTAATGTTGGGTTGGAAAACATTAAATATCAGAATGAAGTTTCCTTTGATTACACACCAACATTTATTCAATGTTTCACATGCTTTTTTTAACCAGTACATTAAATTCTACGTGGCCCACTATGATTTATTATTGGTAAAATACATTTATATACAGGATCTCACAAAAGTGAGTACACTCCTCACATTTTTTTTAAATATTATATCTTTTCATGGGACAACACTGAAGATATGACACTTTGATACAATGTAAAGTAGTCAGTGTACAGCTTGTATAACAGTGTAAACTTGCTGTCCCCTCAAAATAACTCAACACACAGCCATTAATGTCTAAACCGCTGGCAACAAAAGTGAGTACCTCCCTATTAAAAGTGTCCAAATTGTGCCCAAAGTGTCAATATTTTGTGTGGCCACCATTAATTTCCAGCACTGTTCACTAGAGCTTCACAGGTTGCCACTGGAATCCTCTTCCACTCTTCCATGACAACATCACAGAGCTAGTGGATGTTAGAGACTTTGCGCTTCTCCACCTTCCGTTTGAGGATGCCCCACAGATGCTCAATAGGGTTTAGGTCTGGAGACATGGTTGACCAGTCCATCACCTTTAACCCTCAGTTTCTTTAGCAAGGCAGTGGTCGTCTTGGAGGTGTGTTTGGGGTCGTTATTATGTTGGAATACTGCCCTGCGGCCCAGTTTCTGAAGGGAGGGGATCATGCTCTGCTTCAGTGTGTCACTTTACATGTTGGCATTCATGGTTCCCTCAATGAACTGTAGCTCCCCAGTGCCGGCAGTACTCATGGAGCCCCAAACATGACACTCCCACCACCATGCTTGACTGTAGGCAAGACACACTTGTCTTTGGACTCCTCACCTGGTTGTTGCCACACATGCTTAGACATCATCTGAACCAAATAAGTTTATGTTGGTCTCATCAGACCACAGGACATGGTTCCAGTAATCCATGTCCTTAGTCTGCTTGTCTTCAGCAAACTGTTTGCGGGCTTTCTTGTGCATCACCTTTAAAACAGGCTTCCTTCTGGGACAACAGCCATGCAGACCAATTTGATGCAGTGTGTGGTGTATGGTCTGAGCACTGACAGGCTGACCCCCAACCCCTACAACCTCTGCAGCAATGCTGGCAGCACTCGTATATCTATTTTCAGAAGACAGCCTGTGGATATGATGCTGAGCACGTGCACTCAACTTCTTTGGTCAACCATGGCAAGGCCTGTTCTGAATGGAACCTGTCCTGTTAAACTGCTGTATGGTCTTGGCCACTGTGCTGCAGCTCAGTTTCAGGGTGTTGGCAATCTTCTTATAGCCTAGGCCATCTTTATGTAGAGCAACAATTCTTTTTTTCAGATCCTCAGAGAGTTCTTTGCCATGAGGTGCCATGTTGAACTCCCAGTGACCAGTATGAGAGAGTTTGAGGGCGATAACACCAAATTTAATACACCTGCTCCCCATTCACACCTGAGACCTTGTAATACTAACGAGTCGCATGACACCAGGGAGGGAAAATGGCTAACTGGACACAATTTGGACATTTTCACTAGGGGTGTACTCTTGTTGCCAGTGGTTTAGACATTAATGGCTGTGTGTTGTTATTTTGAGGGGACAGCAAATTTACACTGTTACACAAGCTGTACACTGACTACTTTACATTGTATCAAAATGTCATATCTTCAGCGTTGTCCCATGAAAAGATATAATAAAATATTTACAAAAATGTGAGGGGTATACTCACTTTTGTGAGATACTGTACATTCAGAAACTCACCGATGGCTAGATGAAGACAGGTGAAATGGCCGCTGTTATCCCCTTCCATCTTTGTAAGTCTTTATTATACAGCATTCCGTGGGCAAAAGCCTGTTTTACCGTTTGACTCCGGTGTTTAATTTTACCAGCTGATGATTCTTTAGTGCCTCTAATTTGTGAGCGCTCTCCATAGTCTTCACATGCATGATTCTCGTGGAGGTCACCATGTTGGAACATGCCAGGACCAACCTGGGACTAACCCACTGACCAACTATGTTGTGACGTTAACTCTGTGTTAGCCGGCTGTTAACCGTGTTTTAACCCTGTGTGTGTGTCTGTGTCCATGAACAGGAACACGGACCAGTGGCCTCAGAAACTGATCATGCAGCTGATTCCTCAGCAGTTACTGGTGACACCCCTCCACCACCGTTCCTGCTCTCAGATATCAGACATGTACTGTGTGTTTTTATTGTGATGGTTCATCAGTCATGTTGGTGTGCTCCTATCCACAGACCACTCTGGGTCACCTGTTCAGGAACTCACGGATGGTTCAGTTTCTCTTCACCAACAAAGACATGGAGTCTCTGAAGGGCCTGTACCGCATCATGGCCAACGGCTTTGTGAGTGTCCACCTGATTAAAAAAAGATGCATTGAGAATCTTAAACGGCTCGAATCGTGAGGTGCTGAAAGATTTCCTCTGCTAGTTACTATGTCAGGATTTACAAATGGTAAGGGCATATCTCTGCAGCCCAAACAATCATGACATTTATGAACGTCAGCTGCAGTGCTGTGATTGATCCTCCAGAGGGTGCTGTAGGATTTACCTTAGAAATCATGAAGAAGCTGAATCCCCCCCCCCTTCATTTTAGACTGAAAACGTTCAGTTTTACTGTCTGCTGATTAATCAGCTCATATTACAGTGGAGAGGTGGAGGTCAGATGGATTAGATCAGTGTTCAACCAGGGTGCCCTGTCCATTCAGGTTTCTGTGGGAAATTACCTATTTTCCCTTCTTAATTCATCCAAAAAATTGCAAATCATTTTCCATTGTTGTGCATAGGTTCTGTAGGCACCTATGCAAAATAAGTGCAAATTATTTGTATTTTTGCTCCAAATAAGAAGTGAACTTACAAAATTTTTCACAGAAACCAGGGCCCATATGCTCAAACATTCTGTTAGTCCTCTGGGAGCGCTCCTCCATCCATCCAGCCATCCATCCATTCATCCATCAATCCATCTTCTACTGCTTTTCCGGAGGTCCGGGTCGCGGAGGTAGCAGCTCAAGCAGAGAAGCCCAAACTTCCCTCTCCACGGCCACCTGCTCCAGGTCTTCAGAGAGGATACCAAGGTGTTCTCAGGCCAGCTGGGAGACGTAGTCTCTCCAGCATGTCCAGGGTCTACCCCGGGGTCTCTTCCCAGTGGGACGTGCCCAAAATACCTCAAGTGGGAGGCATCCAGGAGGCATCCTGATCAGATGCCCAGACCACCTCAAGTGGCTCTTTTCGATATGGAGGAGCAGCGGTTCTACTCTGAGCCTCTCCCGGATGACTGAGCTCCTCACCCTATCTCTGAGGGTGAGTCCAGCAATCCTACAGAGAAAGCTCATTTCACCTGCTTGTATCTGCAATCTCATTCTTTCGGTCATTACCCAAAGCTCATGACCATAGGTGAGGGTAGGAACGTAGATTGACCGGTGAATCAACAGCTTTGCTTTAGAGCTCAGCTCCCTCTTCACCACAACAGACTGGTACAACACCCACATCACTGCAGAGACTGCTCCAATCCATCTGTCAATCTCTTGCTCCATTCTCCCCTCACTCATGAATAAGACCCTGAGATACTTAAACTCCTTCACTTGAGGCAGGAGCTTGTCACCAACCCGGAGTGGACAATCCACCTTTTTACAGCTTAGGACCATGGAGTCGGACTTGGAAGTGCTGATTCTCATCTCAGCCGCTTCACACTCAGTAGCAAACCATCCCAGCAAGACCTGTAGGGCATTGGTCGATGAAGCCAACAGGATAACATCATCTGCAAACAACGGAGATGAAATCCTGTGGTCACCGAACATGAGACCCTCCAATCCTTGGCTGCGCCTAGATATCCTGTCCATAAAAATTATGAACAGGATCGGTGACAAAGGGCAGCCCTGGCGGAGTCCAACTCTCACTGGAAACAAGTTTGACTGGGTGTTGGCAATATGAACCAAACTCTTTCAACGGTTGTATAGGGACCGGATAGCTCATAACAATGAGCCCGATACCCCATACTCCCTCAGCACCCTCACAAGAGACCACGAGGGATGCAGTCGAATGATTTCTCCAAGTTCACAAAACACATGTGGACTGGTTGGGCAAACTCTCATGAACCCTCGAGGATTTTCAAGAGGGTAAAGAGCTGATCCAATGTGCCATGGCCAGGACGAAAACCACATTGCTTCTCCTGAATCTGAGGTTCGACCAGCGGTCGGACTCTACTCTCCAGTACCCTGGCATAGACCCTCCCAGGGAGGCTGAGAAGTGTGATCCCCTGAAATTTGGAACACATCCTCTGGTCCCCCTTTTCAAAAAGAGTAACCACCACCCTGGTTTGCCATGCCAAAGGCACTGTCCCCGACTTCCACGCAACATTGCAGAGGTGTGTCAACCATGACAGCCATACAACATCCAGGGCCTTGAGGTACTCGGGGTGAATCTCATCCACCCCCAGGGCCCGGCCACCAAAGAATTTTTTAACCACTTTGGCGACCTCAGGCCCTGTGATGGGCAAGATATCCCCCTCATCCTCAAGCCCTGCTCCCTCTAGGGAAGGCATGTCAGTGGGATTGAGGAGATCCTTGAAGTATTCCTTCCACTGCTCAACAATATCCCCAGTCGAAGTCCGCAGCGCCCCATCTCCACCATACACAGTGTGGACAGGGAGCTGCCTCCCCCTCCTGAATCGCTGGACAGTTCACCAGAATCTCTTCAAGGCTGACCAAAAGTCTTGTTCCATGGCCTCACCAAACTTGTCCCACAACCAAGTTTTTGCTTCAGCGACCACCCGAGCTGCACTCCGCTTTGCCTGCCGGTACACCTTAGCTGCTTTGGAAGTCCCACAAGTCAACCAAGCTCATTAGGACTCCCTTCAGTTTGATGGCCACCACGAGATGCACCAACAACCTTGCAGCCACCGCTCTGGGCAGCCGCTTCAACAACGGAAGTGGAGAACATGGCCCATTCAGACTCCCATGTCTCCAGACTCCCTTGGAATGTGGTTGAAGTTCTTCCGGAGGTGGGAGTTGAAGACCTTCTGGACAGGGGCCTCGGCCAGATGTTCCCAGCACAACCTCACTATACGTTTAGGTCTACCGGGTCTGAGTGGCATCTGCCTCTGCCATCGGATCCAACTAACCACCAGGTGATGATCAGTTGACAGCTCTGCACCTCTCTTTACCCAAGTGTCCAAGACATATGGTCGCAGGTCTGATGGCACAATAACAAAATCGATCATAGACCTGCAACCTAGGGTGTCCTGGTGCCAAGTGCACATATGGACACCTTATACTTGAACATGGTGTTCGTTATGGACCAACTGTGATTGGCACAGAAGTCCAATAACTGAACACCACTTGGGTTCAGATCGGGCAGGCCGCTCCTCCCAATCACCCCCCTCCAGGTTTCACTGTCATTGCCCACGTGTGCATTGAAGTCTCCCAGTAGGACAATGGAGTCTCCAAGAAGAGCACTCTCTAGCACCTCAGTCAGAGACTCCAAAAAGTGTGGGTACTCTGAACCATCATTTGGTGCATAGACACAAATGATGGTCAGGACCTGTTTCCCAATCTGAAGGCGCAGGGAAACGACTCTTTCATCCACCGGGGGAAACTCAGTGTCAAGGTAGCAAGGCGGCGGTATATAAGAATACCCACCCCTGCCCGTCGCCTCTCACCTGGTGCAACTCCAGAGTGGGCCAAGCTCCAAACCCTCTCCAGGAGACTGGTTCCAGAACCGGAGCTGTGCGTTGAGGTGAGCCCAACTATATCTAGCTGGTATCTCTCAACCTCATGCACTAGCTCCCTCCCCACCAGAGAGGTGACATTCCACAGCCCAAAAGCCAGTTTTGAAAGCCGGGGATCAGACCGCCAAGGTCTCTGCCTTCGCCTGCCATCTGATCCTCATAGCACCAGACCCCCATGGTCCCTCCTGCTGGTGGTGAGCCCACTGGAGGGCAGACCCATGTAACTCCTTTGGGCTGAGCCCGGCTGGGTCCCATGGGCAAAATCCCGGCCACCAGGTACTAGCCATCGAGCCCCTCCCCCAGGCCTGGCTCCAGGGTGGGGCCCCGGTAACCCCATACCAGGCGGAGTACACTGAATCCTTGATTTTTTGTTCATCATGGGAGTTTATTGGATCACTCTTAAGGTGCAATCACACCAAATGTGAACAGGCTAATTTTTTGTGCGGCACAATTACATTATAAATCAATGTAAACACACCAACAGACATGAATAGTGAGATGCAGACAGGCGAAGTTGTCTTTAAAACTTCTGCAGCTGTGTTCAACCTGCTGCATACCTGCCAACTACTCCGGTTTTTCCGTAATGGTTACGGTTTTCAAGACCCTATTCCGGGTTACGGCTTTATTAATCAAAATTATGGTTTTTCACTAAAAATTCAGTCAAAAATTTTAAATCGTAAAAAAAACACGAAAGCAATTCCAAACACGAGATTGCTAGGAATCGTATCTAAATTTACCTGAAGCGTTTGCTAAGCTAACGCTATCGCTATAGCTAACGCCATAGCTAGTCGTAGACTAGCTGTGGCCCTCCAGTGGGCTCACCACCAGCAGGAGGGACCATGGGGGTCTGGTGCTATGCGGATCAGATGTAGCTTGTATTGTAGTTGTACACCGATACAAAGAAGCGACTCCGTCCCCGGTGATTGGGGCTCGCCGGAGGAACCAACCGAGGCAACAGTTGGACGGGAGCTGGATCGGAGTTCAAGTACAGCGGTGGTAGGAGACTGGGACCAGTGGAGGAGCAGCCGGGGCCCCAGCTGGATAAGAGCCGGAACCGGAGCCCAGCTACAGCGGCGGGGCTCGGCGGAGGAACTACTGAGGAAGACGGCGGTAGGTGGCGGGGCTCAGCGGAGGATCTACCGGGACCCCAGCTGGACAGGAGCGGGATCGGAGCTCAACTACAGCGGCGGTGGGCGGCGGGACTCGGTGGAGGAGCTGCCAGTACCCCGGCTGGACAGGAGCTCAATTGCAGCGGCGGTAAGCAGCGGGACTAGCAGTGGAGGGGGCTAGCTGAGGCCCAGCTGGATTCGAGGTCGGTCGGATCGGATATCTGCGTCACCAGCAGAGATTGTTTTACTATCAACAGGTCAGTAAAAATGCCACCAAAGAAGGAGGAAATGGAAGAGATCAAAAAATCTCTGAACTAAGTTCAGAGATTTTATCTTCTTGGAACATAAGTCAATATTATAGAGTAATAAGTGGCATTCAGCTGTTTGTTTTATGTCATTTAAGCGCAGTTCTGGTACTTAAAAATCATAAAAACCCAGGAGCTTCGGGGGGCTTTGCCCCCCTTACCCCTAAGTTGTCAGATAATTTCCCCAACCCCAAATCACATCCCTGGGTAAAGAATGACATACTGAGGCAGGCCAGAAAGTTACGGGGAACAGAAGTTTACCTCAATGAACATCTAACAAAAACTAATGCTGAAATAGCACGGCAAGCACGGATGCTGAAAAGACAAAATAAGATACAGGCAACATGGACAAGAAATTGTAGAGTTTGGATCAAACTAAATGGAACACCTGAGGAATCAAAAGAGTATAATAATCAGAGATCTTACTGACTTAAATAAATATAGATGAACACTGATTAAGAAAATTAAGAGACTGTGATAATCCATATCCACACACATTCAATTCAATTCAACTTTATTTATATAGCGCCATTTCACAACAACAGTCATCTCATAGCACTATCAACTGTAGGGGGGGACCCCCACAGTTGCAGAAAGACCCCAGCAATCAGGCGATCCCCCTGTGAGCAAGCACTTGGTGACGGTGGAGAGGAAAAACTCCCTTTTAACAGGAAGAAACCTCCAGCAGAACCAGGCTCAGGGAGGGGCAGTCATCTGCTGCGACTGGCTGGGGGGTGAGGGGATAGAGAAGAAGAAAAGAACAGACAAGTAGAGAGCAAACAGCACGATGGGGACTCAATCTATGGGAGAGAACAAACAAATGTTAATGACCAGCAAAAAAAAAATATTTCATAGAGAGTGAGGAAAGGAGTGAGGCCCAGTGCATTACTGGAGGTCCCCCGGCTGACTAAACCTATTAGCAGCATAACTAAGGGAGGGTTCAGAAACACATGATCCCTCCTTAATTGTAGGCTATATCAAAAAGGTAGGTTTTAGCCCTATTCTTAAAAACAGAGATCGAGTCTGACTCCCGAATCCAGATTGGCAGCTGATTCCACAGGAGAGGAGCTTGATAACTGAAGGCTCTGCCTCCCATTGTACTGCAAAGGGTAACAACAGTTCCCTATGGAGGCATTTAAATAACTTAACTAATAAAAAAAACGATCAGAAGGGGGTAAAGGAACTTAGAATCAATGGCAAGACCGTCAGTGACAAGGCTACTTTGGCAAATGAATTTAATTCACACTTTGTGGGCTCTGTGGAAGACTTAACAAAAATTTTTGTGCTGCCAAATGTGCTCAACAACACAAATTCCATACTTCCAACAGATACTTTTCACATCAATGAGGTAAATGAGAAGTTAATTGCTGGTATTGTTAAAACACTGTCAAACTCAAAAACTAATGATATCTACAATATGAGCACCTCCTTTCTCAAAATGCACAGCAAAATATTAATCAAACCACTGACCCATCTCATTAATCTCTCCATTAGGTCTAGTACATTTCCATCTGGCTGGAAAAAAGCTGTCGTCATACCAGTTCATAAATCAGGCAGTAAAAACGATATATGCAATTACCGCCCAATCTCTATCTTACCAGTCCTATCTAAGGTTCTTGAAAAAGTTGTAGCTACACAGCTGATAGACTACTTACAAGACAGTCAACTTCTTCATCCACATCAATTTGGTTTTAGACCAGGATACTCAACAGAAACAGCAAATTGTTGCCTTATTGAAAACGTCAAACAGTCCTTGGACAGGGGTAATGTGGTAGGAGCTGTTTTTCTAGATCTCAAAAAGGCTTTCGATACTGTAAACCACAGTTTGCTTTTATCCAAAATGGTATCTTTTAACTTCTCCCCAAATACATTAGAATGGTTTGCATCTTATCTCCAGAATAGAGAACAGTGTGTAAAAGTTCACCAGGATAAATCCTCATTTTTAAACAACCGCATGGGTATCCCACAAGGGTCCATTCTTGGTCCTTTACTTTTCAGCATTTTTATTAATGACTTGCCGTTACACTGCTCAGCTGCAACATGCCAACTTTATGCAGATGATGCAGTTATTTACACAGCTGCCAAGACTCCAGCACAGGCTGCAGATGTACTGTCTAAAAGTATGGTTGATGTCCAAGAGTGGCTCCTCAAGAACCATCTATTGCTGAACCTTCAGAAAACAGTCTCAATGTGCTTTTCAATCAAAAAATGTAACCTGCAACATTTTAAAGTTAATATACATGATCATGACATCAGTTTAGCTACAGAATTCAAATACCTTGGCATTGTACTAGATCCTCAACTCAAATTTAATCTTCATATAAAGAAAATTTCAAAAACAGTAAAAAAAAATCTGAACTGCTTTAAATTAATTAGATATTACATACCTTACAAAGCAGCTGCACTGTATATGCATTCTATGGTTTTTTCTCATATATCATACTGTTTGACAGTCTGGGCTCAAGCAGCCCCTTCCACAATAAGACATATAGGTTCATTATATAATCAAACCCTAAAAATCTTGGACAAAAAGCCCATTAGGTGGCATCACTGTAATGTTTTAAAAAAATACAACCTATTGAGTTTTGAGAGCTTCATTGACCTCTGTTTTGTGAAATTAACGTTCAAATGTTTCCATAAATCAGCACCCGAGCCACTTGCTGGTTTCGTCCAAAGACAGGACAGCAGCAGAGCCACCAGGAGTTCTGTTAACAATAACTGTAAAATATTCCACCGCAGAACCACATTTGGACAAACAGCATTCTCTATAAAGGGCAGTCACATCTGGAACACAATGCCAAATGAAATTAAAATAATAACGGACTTTAAAACATTCACTAAAAATGTTAAAAACTGGCTGAAAAATAAACAAGAATGTACTCATGTATGAATTAATTGTCTGCAAAGTGAGAGTGAATGAAGGGAAGGAATAAATGTGTTTGTTTATAGTGAGTGACGGAGGGAGGAAGGCCTGAAATAGGCAAATGTGAGTTATGTTATATGTGTTAAATGTGAGTCAGGCTGTTATATTTGTGTATTTATAATATTTATAATATTTATGTTAAGTGTGAGTCAGGCTGTTATATTTGTGTATTTATAATATTTATAATATTTATAATTGTGTATTTATAATTTTTCTGCATTGATGTATGTGGTTATTGTGTATATTTTTTTTTTTTCCCATCTTTACTTGATTCTTTTTTCTAAAGCCCATCCAGGGACAAGAGTTGCAAATTAGCTAATAGCTATACACTCTATGTGCAACACATCAGATTGATTGTCTTTGATTAATTGTCTATGTTTATTGCACTGTCCCTGTCAAATAAACTAATCTACTACTACTACTTTTGGAGATTCTAGGTATTATAAGTAATCCTGCATTTTGGGAGCGTAATGCTCTGTTAGGATAATACGGTAGTATCAGATCTTTTAAATAAAAAGGAACCTGATTGTTTAGAGCTTTGTAAGTAAGAAGAAGGATTTTAAACTTAATTCTAAATTCTATGGGAAGCCAATGAAGGGAGGCCAGAACCGGAGAGATATGATCTCTCTTTCTAGTACCTGTTAAAACTCTTGCTGCAGCATTTTGGATCAGCTGAAGACTTTTTAAAGATGTTTTAGGACAGCCTGATAATAAAGAATTACAATAATCTAATCTCGAGCTAACAAAAGCGTGGATCAGCTTCTCAGCATCACTCTGAGACAAGATGCTCCTAATCTTGGCAATATTACGCAAATGATAGAAGGCAGTCTTAGAAACAAATTTAATATGTGAATTGAAGGACAAATCCTGATCAAAAATAACTCCAAGGTTCCTCACAGAGCTATTAAGAGAAAGAGTAACTGCATCCAAACTGAAAGTTTGATTTGGAAAGGAATTTCTAAGGTTTTTTGGACCAACAAGAATGACTTCAGTCTTATCTGAATTTAATAGCAGGAAATTACAAGTCATCCAAGCTTTGATTTCCTTAAGACAGGCTTCTAACTTGGCTAATTGATTACTATCATCTGGCTTCATTGACAGGTATAATTGTGTATCATCTGCATAACAATGAAAATGTATACAGTGCTTTCTAATAATGTTGCCTAACGGAAGCATATATAAACTAAAAAGAGTAGGGCCTAGCACAGATCCCTGTGGAACTCCATGACTAAGCTTTGAGTTGAAAGAAAACTCATTATTTACATGAACAAACTGGAACCTATCAGATAAATAAGATCTAAACCACTGCAACGAAGTTCCATTAAGTCCAACATAGTGTTCTAATCTATCAAGTAGAATATTATGATCGATAGTATCAAAAGCTGCACTAAGGTCTAAAAGGACAAGTACAGAAACTAGTCCATTATCAGATGCAATGAGGAGGTCGTTAGTGACCTTCGCTAAGGCTGTTTCAGTACTATGATGGATTCTAAACCCAGATTGAAACTCTTCAAGTAAACCATTTCCCTGCAGGTGGTCAAATAATTGCGTAGCAACAACTCTTTCTAAGATTTTTGAAATGAAAGGGAGATTAGAGATTGGTCTATAGTTCACTAAAGCTCCTGGATCTAGCGTTGGCTTTTTGAGTAAGGGTTTAATTACAGCCGTTTTAAAAGCCTGCGGTACATGGCCTAAAGTTAATGAAGAATTGATTATATGAAGAATAAAGCTACCAATAAGTGGGAAGACTTCTTTAAATAACCTGGTAGGAATAGGGTCTAAAAGACAAGTTGAAGGTTTGGATGAGGAAACTATTTTGTCTAACTCACAAAGGTCGATTGGAGTAAACTCATCAAGACAGACATCAAAAGAAGGAGTTGTAGTAGTTACAGTATTTAAGTTAACTGTGGGAAGAATCTGATTGATTTTTATCTCTGATGGATGAAATTTTATTATTGAAAAAGTTCATAAAGTCCTGACTAGTAAGCTCTAAGGGAATGCTAGGATTGACAGAGTCCTGACTCTTTGTCAACCTGGCTACAGTACTGAAAAGAAACCTGGGATTATTCTTGTTCTCTTCTATTAATGCAGAGTAATAACTTGTTCTAGCTTTTCTAAGAGATTTTTTATAAATTAAAAGATGATTTCTCCAAGCTAAATAGATTTCATCTAAATTAGTAGAGCGCCATTTTCTTTCTAATTGACGAGTCTTCTGTTTTAAGCTACGAGTTTCTGTGTTGAACCAAGGAGTTAGAAATCTCTGATTAGACTGTCTTTTTTAAGGGGGCCACCAAGTCTAGAGCCTGATGCAGAGAAGCTGAAACACTATCCACCATGTTATCAATTACAGAAGGAGCAAGCTGTCTATAGCTTATTTCTGTTGTGTTGACACATGGCATAGAGGACACAATCTGCATAAATTTGGAAACAGCATCATCTGAGAGGCATCTGCTGTAATAATATTTTTCTTTAGGAGCCAAATAGTCAGAAATAGTAAAATCAAAGGTTAACAGACAATGGTCTGACAGTACAGGGTTATGAGGAGACACTACAAGATTTTCTATTTCTATGCCATATGTCAGAACAAGGTCCAATGTATGGTGGAGGTAATGAGTAGATTTTCCTACTTTCTGAGAAAACCCAATCGAGTTTAATATTGAATTAAAAGCCACATTAAGGCAGTCACTATCTACATCCACATGTATATTAAAGTCCCCTACTATAATTATTCTATCAGATTTCAGCACTAAATCGGCTAAGAAATCAGCAAATTTGGATAAAAATTCTGAGTAGGTTGATGGGGGACGATAAACTATGGCAAATAAAATTGGGTTTAACTTAAAATTGCTAAAGTGCCCAATACTGAGGACCAGGCCCTCAAAGGAATTATAACATGTTTTTTGCTTTACATTAACTAGTAATTTGGAATGGTAAATTGATGCTACTCCTCCTCCACGACCAGAACTTCTGGGATTTTGACAGTTTAAATAACCAGAGGGAGTTGATTCATTTAAACCAACATAATCCTCTTGCCCTAACCAAGTCTCTGTAAGGGAAATTAAATCAATCTGATGATCAATTAACAGATCATGGACTAACAGAGACTTGGGAGTTAGAGACCTAATATTTAATAAACCACATTTAATTTTTAAATTATGAGGAGGAACAGAGGCCAAATCATTCAATTTAGAAGCTTTATGACATGGCAAGTCTTTTCGTGCCATGGCTTTAAGACATGGCAAGTCTTTTCGTGAAGAATACTCCAAAGCATTTCCAGGAATTATTACTGCGGACTGTGAGCGCATATTCAGCCATGTGAACAAGAACAAAACTGAGTTCAGGTCCAGTCTGTCAACTAAAGTTCTGGGCAACCTCATGACCAGGAAAATGATGACAGCTTCGGGTAACAAGTGCCACAGTGTGTTCCATTCAAAAGACCAACTGAAGAAAGCTAAGAGGTGCACCATGGAAAACAACAATGCTTGAGAGTTACCACAGAGTTTGTCCTTGATCTTTTCCATCAGCATATCTGCATTGACAATTTAAGGAAAATGGAAACATGATTGTTGAAGAAATATGAGGTTGTTAGCCACATTTTAACTTGATTTAATGCTAATATTTGTTTGCCGTCAGGGGGCTTCGGCCCCCTGAACCCCCCACCAGGACTTTGTCCTGGACCTACCGGGGCCTGCGGCCCCTGGACCCCGGCTAGCTACTAGGCTTTTCAGGTTTTAAAAGTTGGCAGGTATGCTGCTGTTGAAATTCCCAAAATAATGTCATGCTTAGGTTTACATTATCCCACCGGGGGCTCACCTGAAAATGTTGTCTCAAGCCTCCAAAACTTCACAGATGATGGGTATTTACATTGCTAGGACGTCCGTAGCCGAAAACCGTGGGTAAATAACTCCAAAATCCCGATTCAGCTGAAGAGTTCCCGGTCCTTCTGTGTTCTGGTGAGTGAGTTTCATTTTCAAACTAGGTTACTCTGCAATGGTGACACTTTTACTCCGGTGACAGCAGAATCTCAAAGCTAGTGGACTCAAATGCGTGACTGTGCAAATTTGCGCGTACTCGTGTCTTCCCATTCACTTTGTATGGATTCGTGCCGTCCGTTCGCGTTTGGTGTGAACACACCTTTAGTCTGGCCCTTCACCAAGGACCAATTTGTCTTGGGAGACCCTACCAGAGGCAAATTGCCCTGGACAACATGGCTCCTGGGATCATGAGGGCATGCAAACTCCCCACCATGATAAGGTGGTGATCCATAGGGGAGGAGCACTACTGTCTTTACTTAAAAATTCCTATCAAGGAGCCCTGGTTTAAAAGTGATTAAGGAGCACTCTTTGAACAGCTCTGAGCAAGGAAGATCCAAAACCTTTTATTTTTCTAGGTATGACGCTGTCTGTTGAGAGCTGTCGATGGTCAATATGGAGGGGGTGGCGGCATTTGAAGCTTATGGTGTACAAAACTTTTAATGGTGATCTAAATCTCAAATATCACTGCAACCAAACCTTGGACAAATGTATAACAGTAACAGTAAACCTGCAGTCTCACTAATGAGATAATGCTTATTTTTCCCAACATTTAGCATGTCCCAAATGTTCCTGCTGGGCATCCATTTATCGTTCACAGCAACAGTTAACATCTAATATGGTGGTTGTTTTTTTTTTCTAAACCCTTTTCATAAATCGTGTGTGATTTGCTGCAGATGTACTGAGAGGTGGGGCGTGTATGCTATTTTAATACGGTCGATCCGACCATTCATTCATCTTCAACCGCTTAATCTTTTCAGGTCGTGGGGGTGCTGGAGCCGATCTGAGCCTCTCCCTCATAATGACAGGAACACGTCCATCATACAAAGGAATGGCCTGTAGTTAAATAGATGCACTCCACTGAAGACGGCGTGAGTGCGGACAGTGGTAGATGTGGGGAACAACCACTAAAGATAGTGTGGACCGTGGAAGATGTTGGCGCATCTCTAATAAGATACAGCCTGAAGTTATGGTACTTTATGTGTACTTACAGGGAAATTACAGGTGTAAATCGATAAGAACAGTGAAATATTAAGTACTGGGTTAACAAACTGTGTTTGTTTATTTTTTTTAAATAATTTCATGGTGCTTTGTATGTACTTTGTACACGCCAAGTACACAAGCTTCCCTGTAACTTCAGGCTGGAATATAAAGTGTTACACATTATCCCAACACGATCCAACGTATAACGTTTAATGAGCTTGTCGTCATTCATTGTTTCAAGAACATTTCTCTACATTTCCATCTTTCCTCCATTTTCTCCTCTTAAGATACTCCTGAGCCCCTTAAAAGTTCTTCTCACTCCTCCTAACGTGTTTGGTTTAGGAGCACTTTTAAGGGCTAAGATGCTTTCTAAATAAGGTTTATTTTTACCAGGAGTTTCTCCTGAATTTAGGGGGAAAATCTGAGAAAACGTCATAATTCTGAGAATTTTCTAAGAATTATGTGAGTAGGATTATGTCACTGCATGCAGGCCGTGAACATTCCAGGGACCTCAGGTTGGGAACCACTGTATTAGATTAAAGTCACAGGACTAGAACACAATGAATTAACATAATCTCTCGTTTCACTTTCTGAAGCTGCTGTGCCTGATTATCAGGTGGAGCCGTCATTAATTAATTACATCATTGTCCAATCAGTGTTCTAATCCGTGCTGCCACCCCCTGTAGGCGGGCTGCGTCCACTTCCCCCACACCACGTCTCCGTGTGAGGTCCGTGTCCTGATGCTGCTCTACTCCTCCAAGAAGAGGATCTTCATGGGCTTGATCCCCAATGACCAGAGCGGCTTCGTTAATGGCATCAGACAGGTCATCACCAACCACAAACAGGTGCAGCAACACCGAGCGGTGAGTACGGGGGAGGGGCTAATTAATCAGGGTTAGGGGGAGGGGTGATGGTGGTTTCTCTGGTGGCATTTTAATTACACTGAAGTTCATTTGTGGGAGATGACTTTGCAAATAATGGTTACAAATTTGTTTCAAAAACTCCCCCCAAAAAATGTCAAGAATAAAGTTGAAAATGTCATCAACACAAATTTTAAAAAAAAAAATCACAAATTTAGAACAAAAAATACTTGAAATTGGCATGAAAAAGTGACAGATTTGTGAGGAAAATGCAAAATTTGAAGAAAAGTCTTCTTACAAGTAAAAATATTTAAAACTAAGACAACAAAATTACGAGAAAGAAGAAAGAAGTCTCCAATGTACCAGAAAAGAGCTGCAAATATTGAATAAAAAAGGCCACAAATTCAGGACAATCAAGTTCACAACTTAAATTTTAAAAAAAATTCTCTCCGTTCTGAGGAAATGAGCAACAAATTTACAATAAAACTCCACAAGTTATAAACAGAGGAAGGGGAAAAAACGTAAATGTAAAACGATGATGGTGAAGTGAGGCTCCTCAGATGATTTAATCCATCATCTCCTCGTTAATATTAACGACTTCCCCTAAAATGGACCAATCAGCTGCTCCGCTCTGAGGTCATCACAGGATAAAACCATCACTCTGCTCGTCTTCGTCCTCTGAGACGCCGCTGCTGTCTCACTCATCAGCCCTGCTACACGGGTCCTGTAGGAGCCGCAGGAGGAGGGTCACAGTTTTCCTCCTCAGCTGTGACAACATCTGTGTACTCACCTCGTTAATTTTACAGCTTGACAAAAACACACCGAGAGAGAGAATTTCATACAGGCTGTCGGCTACATACCAGGTCATTACTGTTTTTTCCTCAGAAATCTGACTTGTTTATGTTGCAAAATTATGAGAAAAAAGTATAGAATTTCTGATTTAAAAAGTAATGAATGTAAACTAAAATGTGGGCAGTGACTTGTCCTGATGAACACTAATGGACCGGGGATTCTGTGGTCCTCCTCTTCAGCAGCAGCAGCAGCAGCAGATGGGAGCTTCTGGTGCTCCCATGGCTCCTGGTGTGGTTCCCCCCAATCAGAACTTCCTCAACAGACCTGCTGGGCCCGGTCCTGGTCCCATCCCCGTCTCCCATGGCAGCATCCAGCAGCAGGTAAAACAGTGTCTTTAGACTGTAAACTCTGATGGGATGTTTCTGCATGACGACCACTACCTTTATTCACCTCTTCTATCCACTTCCTCCTAATGCTCCTGCTCCTCCTCTTCCTCCTCCTAATGGTCCAGTCGGTGGTGGGTCTTCCTCCTCCTGTCAGTCAGGTGTCTCTGATGGAGGAGCAGCAGAGGCAGAACACCATGGTGAGAACTGGCGAACATCTGCAGGATGTCTGCAGATAATTTGACACGCTCAAATTAGCTAATCCAAAATTTAAAGATTCAAGATTCAAAGGCTTTATTATCATGTGCACAGTTAAGAAATGCAACATTTCCTGAGCAATGAAATTCTTACTTTGCTCTCCGAACGAATGCCAAGGTAAAAGGTACAGAAACAACAATTCTAAAAGGTCCACACTAACACAGGAACCCAATCCTAATACTACTGGATGCTAATAACACACACACCAACACAGTTAGGCAGTAGGGGAATGAAACTGAAAATTCACTGGATGACTGAAGTGATAGTGGTATATTGATATCAGAGATGATGTGAGCCTGAGATGGCATGAACCTATGTACAGTGTGCAAATGAGCATTGTGCAACGAGCAGTGTATGATTACAAATTATTTCTGTAACGATAGTACTAGTAGACTGTGCATGATAAGTAGCAGCAGAGATGATGTGGACATCAGACAGATGATACTATATCTACTGTACAGGTGAGCAGTGTACAAATTTAGCAGCCGGTGTGTGAGTTCCTATATGCGAAGCTGTGTTACCGAGTTTTGTGAGTTGTTATCTGTTCAGGAGTCTGATGGCAATGGGAAAGGAGGAGGTTTTTTTTAGTCTGGTTGTCCTGCATGTCACACTTCTGTACCTCCGGCCTGAGGGTAGAAGTGTGAACAGTCTGTGCTGGGGGTGGGTGGGCCACCCATATGGCCACATAGGCCATAATTCTCCTGTAAAAAATACAGTTAATCCTTAAATCTTCATTTCAAAGGTCTTAAAATGTTACAAACATGATAGTTGGGTTTATGACGTTTATAGATGAACTCATCATCCATTTTTTTCTTTTTATCAAAGTAAAAAGAGAGAAACAAACGACAGTCATTTGTGAGAATTTAGTTTTTTTATGTGAATTTGCAATGTTTTTTTCTAAAGTTGCAATTTTTTTTGTATATTTGCAACTTCTATTATGAATTTGCAGTTTTTTTCATGTGAATCTGAAGCTTTTTTGTAAATTTGCACCTTTTTTCCTTGTAAATTTGTGAGTTTTTCTTGTTAATTTGTAAATTTTTGTAAGCTTCTGGGTTTTTTTCCTCATAGATGTGGGACTCGGAAGAAAGCACGAGGCCACACAGTCAGTCAGTGCAAAGCAAAGATCTGTTGAAGTGAGGATGAGAAAAGATCCAGAATGTACAGGAACAGACCAACTTTGATCACATGGTTTACCGTCATTTTGAATTGTAGATTGTTTGCTTTGCTTCAACTCCTTGCCATTACACGGTTATTAGTTTTTATTACAGATCTACAGTATATTGAATCTTGAATTTGCAACAGATTTTTTGGTAGAAGGTGTGCTAGCTATTCACTGTTGATTATGGCTATTGATGGGCATATAATGTACCGTGTGTGTGTGGTGCCTCGTTAGTCTTGCCCTTCAATTTATGTCTCATAGTTCCATTTTATTTTCTTCTCTTCTGTTTCACACACACCCACACACCTTTCAGCTGCTCCCTACTCCAGGTTTAGGAGCAGCACCAGGAGTACACTGGTTTTTGTGCTGGGTAAACTTTCCTTTCCCCATTCTGTTATGCTCGGCACCAAGCTAGAAGGCAGAAAGTACCATTTTTTTATGGTCTTTGGCTTGAACCCACAACCTCCTGGCTGTGGGGCAGATGCTCTACCGCTAGACCAACATTTCAGTTCTCCTCTTCTGTTTTAACTGTGCAGATAAATGCAGCTAAGCTGTGAACGCAAAAAAAAAATCAATTTACGAAAGAAAACTTCTGTATTCAGTTTTGTTAAAACAATGAGGTAGGTGGTTTTTATTAAAAATGAAATATTTTATATGCAATGTCAAATATATTTCAAGTGTCTGTGACACGATGTAGGAACTATGGATCAATATTCAGTATGAATTTATCTTCAGTTATCCACATAATTGGTTCTGTTGACTTCGAACGCTAAATAAGTGGAAAAATATTTCCAAGTGAATTCAAATTTAGCACCGTGTTGCACTAGCGCGGTATCCTGAGACACGCCTCGTTTCCGGATATGACGTCATGAGGTGAAGTTCCTCTCGGCTGATCCGTGTGCTGTCAGTGTAAACAAGCTGTTTAGCTTCTATATCAGTGAAGAAATGCCGAAACGTTGCGTGGCAGCTGGGTGTTCTAATTGCTCCAGTGAATGTATAAGCCTGTTCTTATTCCCAAAAGATCCAGATCTTCTTAAAAAATGGGCAAAGCAAGTACAGAGAACAAGGGACAAATGGCAACCAACACCATCTGCTGTACTCTGTAGCCATCATTTCACTGCAGACAGTTTTGAGGAGGCGCCTGCTATACAGGAATCTTTAGGCTTGAAAGTTCGTTACAGACGGGTTCTAAAACCGACTGCCATACCTACGTTTTTTTAAACAAAAACCCACAGCTCAAGACGATATCAACATATCAAAACAGCGCAGAGAAGCAACAGTGTCAAAACTTGCCCGGGAAAGAGTTTGTGTAATTGATTTTTTTTTTTTTTTTCCACATAAGGCGATCGTGATTTTATTTTATTTTTCCACTTTAAGTAAAATCCTCCTATGATTTTTGAAGCCGAGTGTTGACTTTGCTCCAAATGGAAAGACTTTGTGTTAAAAAACGTTATTACTTTTTTCAGTTTTCATTTTTATAAATCTCATTGCCTACCGAAATTGAATATCTTAAGTTTTTGTTTTTTTTTGTTTTTTTTTTTGTTTTTTTTTTTTTGTTTGTTTTTCAAATAATTTCCCCGACCACCCGATCGGGGAAATTTAGATCTATCTGTGTATTACCATTCAGTGTTTTGGAGGCGACCGATGTCCATCTCTAACCCTTCACCGTCGGACCCTTCATCCTCTGAAATGTGCCAGTCATCTTCGCTTCCTGAACGATATGGTTCAAATAAATAGGGCTGCAGTCCTTCATTAGAATCAACTCACTCTTTTTCATCACTCAATCCTGCTTCTTCCTCAAAAACTATCGACAAATCACTCAAACCTTTGCTGAAATCGCTCACAACTTCCTCCGCTTCAGTGTACTCAGCCATGCTTGTTTACATCTTTGGTTCACCTCATTATCAAATTGGTGGCGGCGTTTGACCCAATTTCGACAAACGAACATCGCAGTCGTCTGCATCACGATGTAATCTATGGTAGTATGTGGAAACAAAATTTTATTGAATTTTTTTGTCTACACAGAATAAAAACACAGTAGTTCTTCTTTCTAATGATGTCTTGGTTGAATTATGTCACAAACTCTTTAAACACAAATATAAATGAATAAAATCCTTTATGTTCTTCACTGTTTAAAACAGGAAGCCACATGATCACTTTTTTTGGTGTTGTTTTCAGATGACTATGAGAGCGGCCGGACCGACCAGTCAGCAGCCTCCAGTCAGCGTGGCTCCACCCAATCAGGTGGCTCAGAGCGGACAGGCTCCGCCCCAGGGCCCCATTCTCCGCCTCTCCAACCCAGGAGCCAATCCGCAGCTACGAAGCCTTCTGCTAAGTCAGCAGCCGGTGAGAACAGCCAACAGATTTTTATGTTGGTTTGACAAAGTTTTTAGATGTTTGACCCTTTTTAGACTTTTGACTAATTTTTAAACATTCAATTTTAGGTTATTGACGATAACTTGCCGCCTTACAATGTCGTACAGGGGACTTATTAATGACTGTAGCAAACTAGCATTAGGAATCATTAGCTTACTTTCATGTGTGAGCTAGTTCGTATCCTCACGTCTTGGCTTCCTAAACTCTCCAGTACTTTTCCAGAGTGTTTCGTCGCACTGCCTGTAGCCTTCTCTGGCTTTCCTTTATTGCCTTTAGGCTGCATGTCCACCAAATGCATTTTCTCCGCTCTGGGTGGCTATTTTCCATTCATTCTCTATGTAGTTTAGCGTTTACAGTGCTGAGCGCCCTCGGCAGTGGCCGTTTTTTGTCGCAGCTCTCAGAGTTGAAAAAAGTTCAACTTTTCAGAGACTGCAGCTGAACTCGTCAATGTCAGAGACCTAAGCAGCCAATCAGAACTGCTGCGTGGGTGGGACATAGAATGCCGGTACTCGTCTGTACTCAGACTCCTGTTTTCTGTGTCATCATGTTTTACATCCAGAGCTGCTAGAAAGCATTTCCTGTCCATTGTTATTTAGAGACTGCTATTAAAAATTCTGTAGAAAGTCTGACAATAGGAAAAGCAGAAGTGCTGAGCTGAGAGTGACAGGCTGTTGCTGGGATACAGGGTACAGACTTTTTTTCCCAGACCGCAGCGCACAAATGCTAAAAAAAAAAAAAAAAATGCTCAGGGCGATCGGACGACAAAAAACGCGTTTGGTGGACACGCAGCCTTACTCTGACAAAAAGCCAGAGACCGAACAGTGCATATACCATTGTCTCGTAATCCTCCATCTTGTGTTTTAACATTTTTTTAATTTGTTTTTAGGATGTTTGACCACTTTAGAGTGTTTGGTAAATTTAGACATTTGATGATTTTAGATGGTTGATAAAATTTTAGGTGTTTATTTTTTAGAAGTTTGACAATATTTTGTTGACATTTGACAACTTGAGACATTTTACTTTTTTTTCCCCCTCGATGTTTGATGAATTTTAAACACTTGACAACTTCGGATGCATCACAGACTATTCGGGCGTTTTAATTTTTTGACATTTGATGATTTTAGATACTTGACAAATATTTAAGTTAGACATGTGACTAATCTAAACATTTGACTTCAATCGTATGAGCACAAATTTAGTCATTTGACAACTTTAGAAGTTTGACAAATTTAAACCAACTTCTGGCCAAAGAATCTGCAGAGTGTTATGAATATATTAGCAGTACATTTGCATCTTTTCTCTAATGACTTTTGAATTTTGTTGTAAATTTGAAATATTTTTGACGTATAAAAGAATTTACAACCTCGCATAAAAAATTGCTACTTTTTTCCCAACTGTACTGTATACCTGTTACTTGTAACTTGTTTTGGTCCTTAATTTTCTGATGTTTGTGGCTTTGGTGAAATAACCGTACACTCTGAGAGCCACAGTTTGAAGACCATTGTCAGGTTTATTTATAAAGCACGTTTAAAACAATTATTGTTGACAAAACTGCTGTACATTAAAAAAAAAAAAAAAGGTTCCATAAAATAGTGATGTCGTCAAGACCAGTCTCCCAAGAACAAATCAAGACCACTATGTATGCTTGTCTCAGTCTTGGTTTTCGTCTTGGGAGACTCCAGTCTTGACGAGGTCTGGACTACAACACTACCATAAAACAAGTACCATAAAAAGACATTTAAGAGTAAAAAGGAATAAAACAGAAAGTTTGGTAACGGCAAATTAGCTGTTACCAACAGTTGAATTAAAAGCCACAGAATAAAAGCAGTGTTGGAGTGATTGAGTTGAGACTTTTGAGTCCCCGGTTCCTGATCCTGTCCTCTGCCCCCCCACCCCAAACAGCAGCAGGGCGGGGTGTCCCACATGTCTGGGATGATGTCCCATCAGGGTCTGGGGGGACAGCCGCTGGTCCACTCTGCTCCAGGAGGAGGCGCTGCAGCACAGATGCAGGGCCAGTGGAGGCCCTCCATACCAGGTGAGATGGCGGAGTTGAGGTGGTGGCACCGATCTGTCTGAGGCGGTTTAAAGATTTATTTTGTGAAAGTGCTACTTTTTTTTCTTCATAAATTTTAGAACTTTTTTCCACATAAATTTGCCACTTTTCTGTAAATTTGTGACTTTTTTTTCCTTGTAAATCTTTAGCTTTTTTCTTGTAAATATGTAGTATTTTTTCCATATAAATTAGATTTTTTTTCTGATTGTGAGGAACACCAGTTTTAATGGCGACCTCATATTTGTTGTAAATTCAGCTGTGACAAATGCCTGATTAAGGCTGATGACTGTAATGTGGTCACAATTTTTTATTTTTTATTTTTTTTTACAAATTAAATTCTTAAATTCGGTCTTAAAAAGGCTTATGTTTAGCACCCTTACAGCTGCAGATAACGTGCTTCTCCTCCTCAGGTCAGATGCTGATGTCCGGGGCTCAGAGAGGAGCGGTTCCTCCGGGCGGGATGCCGCCGGTGTCGAGCGTCATGGAGGATGAGATCCTCATGGATCTCATCTGATGGAACAAATGAACGTTTTAGTTTTTATGATTCCAGTTTTTCCACAGCATCTGAAGAACAAAAATCAGAAGGCCAGTTTTGTTTTCTGGACTCGGCCATCATTCTGCGGACTTTAACTTAATCATCACTTTATTTTCTGCTGTTTCTGTAGTTTCTTTTTTATTGTTTAATGACAAGTAAAAAACTGAATCTGAAGTTTGCCTGTTTATCTCAGATATACATTTACGCATTAAAAAAATGAAAAAAATCTCAGATTTGGACTTAAGTTTTTAGTCACCACACCAAATGTTTTCTATTAATTTATTCAAAAAAAATGAAAACTGAATTAAGAAAAAAATGTGACTTGTACATTTATATACTTTTCTGTTAATTTTTTACATTTTTAAGCTCTTAAAATTCTGGTGTTCACCTGCACGACGTTTCAGATTTTCTACTGCCACTCAGTGAAGAAAGAATTTGATTTATTTTGTGTATACAATCATTAGGGCTTTATAGGGAAATTGGCTGGAATGCTAAGGGGTCAAAGGTGCTAGAGATAACATTCTGACCTCCTGACCAGTAGGTGTCGCACTAACTCTTTCTCCAACTGCTTGGTAGAAACACGTGAGATCAACCCAGTTATGCCATTGGCTTTGACGGGCTGTGACATCTTTACCAGCCATAGATATAATATAAACACTAGCTGGGACATGGCTAGCCATCATGCTAGTCACGCTCCATAGCTTACTTAAATGATTACAATAAAAAGCTTTTATGTTGCTTTCTGTCCCTAATGAAAAAATGCTAGCTTGTAGAAATGGTACGACTTTGCAAAAATGCAGAATTGGTTTCAAGATGAAAAATGTTGGCTTAAAAGTACTAAATCAAAACTCAAAGCAGAAAAATGATAGCTTGAACAGTATTGGCATAAAAGCAGAAATGGCTGAAGTTAAATATAAATTTAGTGTAAAAATTGTTTTAAAAAAAGCTTAATTCTAAAAGTAATGCAAACTAAAAAAAAACAGCATAAATTTATTCTACGTTAGCATAAAAGCTAACATAGAAGCTGAAAATTGCCTCCTCAAAAGCTAAAGTGGCTAAAAGTTAAATGATGCACTAGATGCGTGATTAAATGTGAAAATGGTACAAATTTGCTCAACATCCTATGAGATTAGTGTTGTAGCGCCATATAGTTTTAATTGAATTGAAACATTGGCTTGAAAGAAGTGGACTGAAGTTGACAAATTCTAGCTTTAAAAAGCTTAAATCTGAAAAAATGCTAGCTTACCCCTTGCACTCCGGGCAATTTTCCTAAAAATGCCAAAAAAAAATAACGTGCCCAAAGTAAATCGAAAGCTGTTATTCAACCCTTTGCAGCATCTTCATGGGGTTGGTCTCATTTAAAAGAAAACACTTTGAATTTTTTGGCAAAAAAAACATGATCTCTCTACGTGCTCCGGCCACTGAGTTACAGTCATCTAAACATACTGAACTTGAAGAAAATAAATTTGGACACGGTGTTTTTTTGGATACAAATGCTTGCAAATAACACACAGCTGTCCGATCCGGCTGGAAAATGCAACAGAAATGTAGAACCAAGTGTTATCAAGCTGAGATCCAAATTTGGTAACAATACCACAAAAAATGAATATTTTACACAGCTTTGTTCTCAGGTAGTTCCCAGGCGTTTTGGAACTGTGCCAAATTGTGCCAAATGGCACAGTTAGGAAGAACGTCTGTAACTTTTGAATGATTCAATGTAGAATCTTCATTTTAGGCTCTAATGAAAGGTCACACTCAGGGCTGTGTCTGTGTGTGTGTGTGGGGGGGGGGTTGTCCCCCCCCCGCTACCAAGGACGGAGTTCCGCCCTCGCTACATGACGGATTACACTCGTTGCATGTTTCCACAGCAACGCTGTCACAGCGGCTCCCCCCCCCCCCTCGCCACTGTGTGTGTGTGTGGGGGGGGGGTTGTCCCCCCCCCCCCCCCCCCCGCTACAGAGGACGGCCATCGCTACATGAAGGAATAGACTCATATGTCTATGTGATGATCGCTGTGCAGTCAGAGCGGCTTCCCCCCGCAGACCGGGGGCGTTCGGACCGTGAACGCCCCCTCCCCGCTCCTCTTCTGCAGCCGGGGGGGTGTTCACGGTCCGAACACGGCAAATGAACCGTTTATCACGGCGCACGCACTTCGTACTTCGTGCGCGCGTGCGAATTGTCGAATTACAATTCGACAGTTGTAATTTACCGATCGGTCAAAAGTTGGATTACAGTTTTCAGGGAGAAATAATAATTTAGCTTATAACACCTTACCTCTTCACAGCAGCAGAGTCCTGGCGAACTTCTCTTCCCCATTGTTAGACGAACGTGGCGCTGCTCCGCTCGTGGATCCCGATCAAAACATAATTCCATTATTGCGGTTTTGGTGAATGATTTATGACCTTCGTCATCGGTCAATGATGACGGAAGAGAATCCTAAACACTCTGCTGGAATTAAATAAAATAAATAAATAAACCACTGCCTGTGGCTGCTGAAAGTCTCTTCTTCACCCAGCTTTAGACAACAGCTCAGCGAACTTCTGTGCTTCAATTGGCTCGCAGCCGTTGGGAGGCGGGTCCTTCTGGCTAGATTTTCATTCATTGGCTCTTCATGGTTTCAGAAACCCAATTCAAGGCTCTTATTAGTCGAATGACAGGTCAATCAGATGAACTAATCTGTTCTGTGTCTGCAGCTTTTTTTTCCCAGTGGCGCTTGGAGGCCAGCACCATTTCCATCTGCACCATCATCAGTATTTCATGCGTCATGCGTCCCAGCGCGCACGAGTGCACTCTTGTGCGCCCTTGTGCGTCCTAGGACGTAGAGACTTGCCCGCCCGCGGAACAACGGAGCGCAAGAGGTTAAAAGCAAAAATGGCATAAATTTGTCAAACATTAGCAAAAAGGACAATGACTGAAGTTGAAAAATTTTAGCTGTAGTGTTAAAAGCTTGAAATTGAAGGAAAAAATGCTAGCTTAAAAGTAAAAATAGTATAAATTTGCTTGATGTTGGCATGATATAGAAATGGTCTAAAGTTGAAGAATGCCAACTCAAAACTCAAATTATTAAAATGTTAGCTTAAAGAGTAATTTCAACCACACCAGTTAAGTAATACATTAAAAAAATAATTCAGTAAACAGATATTCCAAAAAACACAGTTGTCGAAGCCTTTTAAAGCTGTTTTAGCAGCAGTGTTCACCCCTCCTCAAAAACAAATGCAATACTGACACCCAGCTACTTGTCAGTAATGAAAATGTGCAGTAGGTAATCCTCTGAAGAGTCGGAAAATATACAGCTACTGTATGTACTGCATGTCTGCATTCATATGAAGGACCACAGCATTATTCGAAGATTCAAAGGTTTTATTTGTCAATACTGATTTCTCTTTTTTTGTATGTGTCACACTTAAATGTTTCAGATCATCAAACAAAGATAACACAAGTAAACACAAACTGCAGTTTTTAAATGAAGGTGTTTATTATTAAGGGTAAAGAAAAATCCAAACCTGCATAGCTCTGTGTGAAAAAGTGATTGCGCCCTAAACCTAATAACTGGTAGGGCCACCCTTAGCAGCAACAACTGCAATCAAGCATTTGTGATAACTGGAAATGAGTCTTTTACAGCGCTGTGGAGGAATTTTGGCCCACTCATCTTTGCAGAATTGTTGTAATTCAGCCACATTGGAGAGTTTTCGACCATGAACTGCCTTTTTAAGGTCATGCCAAAGCATCTCAATCGGATTCAGGTCAGGACTTTGACTAAGCCACTCCAAAGTCTTAATTTTGTTTTTCTTAAGCCATTCAGAGGTGGACTTGCTGGTGTGTTTTGGATCATTGTCCTGCTTCAGAACCCAAGTGTGTTTCACCTTGAGGTCGAGAACAGATGACCAGACATTCTCCTTCAGGATTCTTTGGTAGACAGCAGAATTCATGGTTCCACAGCAAGTCTTCCAGGTCCTGAAGCAGCAAAACAGCCCCAGACCATCACACTACCACCACCATATTTTACTGTTGGTATGATGTTCCTTTTCAAAAATGCTGTTACTTTTATGCCAGATGTAATGAGACACACACCTTCCAAAAAGTTCATCTTTTGTCTTGTCAGTCCACAGAGTATTTTCCCAAAAGTCTTTGGGATCATCAAGATGTTTTCTGGTAAAACTGAGACAAGCCTTTATGTTTTTTTTGCTCAGCAGTGGTTTTTGTCTTGGAACTCTGCCATGCAGGCCATTTTTGCCCAGTCTCTTTCTTATGGTGGATCCATGAACACTGACCTTAACTGAGGCAAGTGAGGCCTGCAGTTCTTTGGATATTGTTGTGGGGTCTTTTGTGACCTGTTGGATGAGTTGTCGCTGCGCTCTTGGGGTAATTTTGGTTGGCCGACCGCTCCTGGGAAGGTTTACCACTGTTCCATGTTTTTGCCATTTGTGGATAATGCCTCTCACTGTGGTTCACTGGAGTCCCAAAGCTTCAGAAATGGCTTTATGACCTTTTCCAGACTGATAGATCTCAATAACTTTTTCTCATTTGTTCCAGAATTTCTTTGGATTGCAGCATGATGTCTAGCTTTTGAGGATCTTTTGGTCTACTTCATTTTGTCAGGCAGGTCCTATTTAAGTGATTTCTTGATTGAGAACAGGTGTGGCAATAATCAGGCCTGGGTGTGGCTACAGAAATTGAACTCAGCTTTCCAAAGATGTGATAAACCACAGTCAATTTCCTGTATGTTTTAACGGGGGGGCAATCACTTTTTCCACATAGGGCCATGCAGGTTTGGATTTTTTTTTTGTCCTTGATAATAAACACCTTCATTTAAAAACTGCCTTTTGTGTTTACTTGTTATCTTTGTCTAATATTTAAATTTGTTTGATGATCTGAAACATTTAAGTGTGACAAACACAAAAAAAGAGAAATCAGGAAGGAGGCAAACACTTTTTCACACCACTGTATGTACAGGACATGGAGGAGAATTGGAATGGTGTTTCTTTTGCGCTTCAGATTATATTGTGCACAATATAAAAAAAAAAAAAGAGAGAAGGGAATAAGGCTGGAAAAACAACAGCAGTCTATGTACAGTAATGTTACCCATAGTGTAAGTGGCAACAAAAGATAGACCCAGACCTCCCATAGTGCAAATGAAGATAAACGATGAAACCTAGCAATCCTGTATACAGAAAAGTAGAGCAGTAATACTCGTAGTTACAAGTTCAGTGTGGTAGTGTAGGTGCAGACAGTGCCAGATAGGACTGCACGTGATCAGTATTGCAATGACAGCAGCAGATATGGCATTTGTGCAAATGGTTGCAGTAAAGTTCAGAGACATACAGTAGCAAATGTATTACTGTTGGTGTACCAGTCTTTCTGTGTCAACAGCTGAGGTACTTATTGTACGGGTGAGTGCGTTACGGTCTTGTGTGGGGGGGGGGGGCAGTTCAGGGTCCTGATGGCCTGATGAAAGCTGTTTAGCAGTCTCGTGGAGTTGTCCCGGAGGCTCCGGTACCTGTTCCCTGAGGGCAGGGGCCTGAAGAGGGAGTGTGAGGGGTGGGAGGTGTCGCTTGCAATGTTGATGGCTCTGCCATAATTATGAACTTGTTAGACATAGAGACCAGGAGCAGAGGAAGATTAGGAGAAATAACAGCCACCAGCCAGAAATCTGTGATGTGAAGGAAACCAATGGAGAACCACACTGCTGTTATTACCTCCACCAAGGGAGGAGGTAATGTTTTCGGTAGCTTTGGTTGGTTTGTCTTTTACCAACATAACTGAAAAAGTTCTGAACAGATTTTGATGAAATTTTCAGGAAAGGTGTGTAATGGCATGGGGAACAGATGATTAGATTTTGGTGATGATCTAAGAGTGCATACCTCCACCAAAGGCTTTGTATTTGTGCAGCAGGATTATACAAAAACTACTCAATGGATTTGGATGAAATTTTAACCAGAGGTGGTTCTTGGGTTACAGACGAACCCATTACATTTTGGTGATGATCCGAAAATGCATACCTCCACCAAGGCTCTTATCTTCTCACACAGTGTTAGCAACAATACTCCAAAATTAATGGACAGACTTTGATGCAGTTTTCACCAGAACTGGCTCTAAGCCTACACACAAACCCATTACATTTTAGAGGTGATCCATGACAGACGGAAGGAGCCTTAGCAGAGGTATGTGGTCTCTGAGTGCTTCTCTAGTTGTGAGTTGTTTAGCTTACAATTATTGTTGACTGATGATAGTTAACAGCTTTAATCTGTAGTCAGACATGGGGCCAAGTCTGTATTGGGAATACAGAGGTCGTTTGCACATTGGCAAGACGTCGGCATCATGCCTAGCCCAACGTCTTGCCGATGTGCAACCGACCAAGATGTATTCCCAATGTAGATTTGGTACATCAGGCTGGAATGTAGCTATCCTGGTCTGGTTTGAGCTGAAATCCTGAAACTGGACCAAAAAAACCCATCAAACATACTGTGTCCTCGATGTTTTCAGCCAATCAGAGCAGCCGTTTTCAGCATAAAATGCTCCGTCATGTCGTAGAGGCAAACACAGAATCATCTCCGTGCCAACTAGTGTGACCAGATGGTATCGTGGCAGGGCACCGTCTCCCCGGGCAACCGCCAGACCCAGTCTCCCCGGCAACCGTGGGGGCTGCTCGTGCACAGACAGTCGTTCACGTGAGCGGAGGAACGTCGTTCTTTTTTTTTTTTTTTTAACTTGGACTGTCTCTCAGCAGCAGGAAGTGATGTCACTGGCCATCACCTGGGAGACGGAGGCGGTTGCTAGGATACAGTGACAGTGGGTTCTTGTTTCTGTTTCGGCACACAGACACGCTGCTGTTCACCTCCTCCTGCTCCTGCTGCTGCTCCTCCACCTCCTCCTCCTGACTCCATCTCTGGAGCCACTAAGGCCTTGACAAAAAAAAAATCACAAATTTTTGAGGAAAAACAGTTGAACATTCATTAAAAAATTCGAGTTGTAAGAAAATCTGAAAATTTATGTCAAAAAATCTTGCAAATTTTGGAGAAAAAAAGTTGCAGTTTTATAAGGAAAATGCCACCAGAAATTTGCATGGAAAAAGCCTCACATTAACCATCGGTCTGGGAAAAAAGAATCAAGAATTTAGTTGAAGAGAACAGTTTTACAAGGGAAAATGTCACAACTGTACAGTGCATCTGGAAAGTATTCACAACACTTCACTTTTTCCACATTTTGTTGTTACAGCCTTATTCCAAAATGGATTAAATTCATTGTTTTCCTCAAAATTCTACACACAATACCCCATAATGATGATGTGAAAGTTTTTTGAGATTTTTTGCAAAATTTATTAAAAATAAAAAACTAAGAAATCACATGTACATAAGTATTCACAACCTTTGCTCAATACTTTGATGCATCTTTGGCAGCAGTTACAGCCTGAAGTCTTTTTGAATATGATGCCACAAGCTTGGCACACCTATCTTTGGGCAGATTGGCCCATTCCTCTTTGCAGCACCTCTCAAGCTCCATCAGGTTGGATAGGAAGCGTCGGTGCACAGCCATTTTCAGATTTCTCCAGAGATGTTCAATTGGATTCAAGTCTGGGCTTTGGCTGGGCCTCTCAAGGACATTCACAGAATTGCCCTGAAGCCACTCCTTTGATATCTTGGCTGTGTGCTTAGGGTCATTGTCCTGCTGAAAGATGAACTGTTGCCCCAGTCTGAAGTTAAGAGCACTCTGGAGCAGGTTTTCATCCAGGATGTCTCTGTACATTATTGCATTCACCTTTCTGTCTATGCTGACTAGTCTCCCAGTTCCTGCTGCTGAAAAACATCCCCACAGCATGATGCTGCCACCACCATACTTCACTGTAGGGATGGTATTGGCCTTGTGATGAGTGGTGCCTGGTTTCCTCCAAACATGACGCCTGGCATTCATGCCAAAGAGTTCAATCTTTGTCTCATCAGACCAGAGAATTTTGTTTCTCATGGTCTGAGACTCCTTCAGGTGCTTTTTTGGCAAACTCTAGGCGGGCTACCATGTGCCTTTTACCAAGGAGTGGCTTCTGTCTGGCCACTCTACCATACAGGTCTAATTGGTGGATTGCTGCAGAGATGGTTGTCCTCCTGGAAGGTTCTCCTCTTTCCACAGAGGAACACTGGAGCTCTGACAGTGACCATCGGGTTCTTGGTCACCTTCTTGGCTAAGGCCCTTCTTCCCCGATCGCTCAGTTTAGATGGCCAGCCTGCTCTAGGAAAAGTTCTGGTGGTTCTGAACTTCTTCCATTTATGGATGATGGGGGCCACTGTGCTCATTGGGACCTTCAAAGCAGCAGAAATTTTTCTGTACCCTTCCCCAGATTTGTGCCTCCAGACAATCCTGTCTCAGAGGTCAACAGACAATTCCTTTGACTTCATGCTTGGTTTGTGCTCTGAGATGCATTATCAACTGTGGGACCTTTTATAAACAGGTGTGTGCCTTTCCAAATCATGTCCAATCAACTGAATTTACCAGAGGTGGACTCCAATTAAGCTGTAGAAACATCTCAAGGATGATCAGCAGAAACAGGATGCACCTGAGCTCAATTTTGAACTTCAAGGCAAAGAGAATAGAGAATAGATTATTTTTTTTAATTTAATTTAAATTTATTTTTAATAAATTTGCAAAAATGTAAAAAAAAAAAGTTTTTTCACATTGTCATTATGGGGTATTGTGTGTAGAATTTTGAGGAAAAAAATCAATTTTGGAATAAGGCTGTAACATAAAATGTGGAAGAAGTGAAGTGCTGTGAATACTTTTTGGATGCACTGTATATGGGGAAAAATGCAATTGCTCCTAATAAAAATTTTACAATTCTGCAAGAAAGAAGTAACACAATTTCGGGGGGGGGGGGGGGGGGTCTAAAATTTATTTTAAAAAGTTGCAATTTTGTGAGGAAAAAGGGCAACAAATTTACATTAGAATAAAGGGGCAATTTTATGATTAAAAACCTCTGTTAACCCAGATGCTGTTTGTCCAGTCTGTAGCTGGAACTGCTTCAGTTTCTGTGAATCCAGGATGATTTTTCTGGAGAAAACTCATTCAGTGGCTCTGTATGTCAGAGGCTGCTGACCCTGAGAGTAGAGGGAAAATCAGAGCAAAGCTGATTTTTTTTTTTGTCTGTTTTTGAATTTTCAGATTTTATGTTATTTTTTGCATTTTTTTTCTGTTTTCAGTTGCTTTTTTTTTTTTTCTTTCATCTGTGGACCAATTTTTTTCAAGACACTGCAGCAGCAGCTCTGATACAAACAGGAGGAGGAGGAGATGTGGAGGAGCAGTGGGAGGGAGTCTTAAATAATGAGGAGTTGGGAGGAGGAGGAGGTGAAAATAGAGGAGCTTCCTGTGAAGAGAGTGAAGGAGGGCGAAAGGAGTCGATAGGAGGAGGACAACACCTCCACGCTGCCGAGAAGAGGGGGGGGTATCCACTGCACTGTTGTGTGACTGGAAATTTAATGGAGGAAGGGAGGAGGAGGAGGAGGAGGAGGAGCAATGCTTAAGCTCAGAGGAGAGATGCTGTTGGGGGGGTGGGGGGTGGAAAGTGCTCCCATTCTGCTTTTTGGGATCTCCCCTTTATTCTAGTGTGTTCTATAGGACTTTTGTGACATTATCCGGTCTGTAAAGTCAAACAGGCCAAAGTCCTCCTGCACAGGAGTTCTCTCCCACAGAACCTAGGACTACAGAACTGTCTGAAACGCCTTGTTTGGATTGGCTGCTCACTTCTGTGAGGCTGTCATGTCATCACTTAGCAGACCTGCCTGGGTAGTCTGGTACAACCTCTCCTCGGAGGAGAAGCGGAAGTTCCCTTCTGAGCCTCTGCGCTCACATAAGGTATAATGCAGTTAGCTTAGCTAGCCAGTTAGCTCAGCTTTTCTCTGTAAATTCTAGTTACCCCACTCGACATCCTTGGTCCCAGTTAGTTCATTAATCTACAGTCGAGTGTATATTCTGGACTATTTTTCTTTTTTTCTCTGACAGGATACGGGTACTGGGACCGTTAGCATGGCTAACTCAGCAACACGAATCAGCATGACCAGGGATTTTATGGCTCTTTTTTGTAAATTCTAGTCACCCCAGTAGACATCCCTGGTGCCAGCTCCTTCATTAATCCACAGTCCTGAATATATCTGACCTCATTGGATTTTTTTTTTTTGGCCTAATTGTGGTGTTGGTGTTTGACACCTTATTGTGAAGTGCGGTGTAGTGGCAGGCACTTTCTGTTCCACCACTGCACCGCCCTATAAATAGCAGAGGGCATCCATGATGCGGCCTCTTCGACTGGTGCCCTCTGCCTGGTGTCTACTGTGTGTCCGCCGTTACCAGCGTTCAATAAAGCTGAGTTTGTCCAGTCACCTGGCCTCATCCTTTACAGAGGTATTTTACATACATTTGGCGATCGAGGATTAACTAATGGAGACGTGTATTACACCACTTCGCCCCTTCCTCGACCTCCCGGGTGAGCCTCCCGTGCCGTGGCTGAGATGGTTTGAAGCTTTCCATACCTACATCACTGCTCTTGACCTGGGTAAGCTCAACAAGTTAAGAACACGTGCATTATTTGTTGACAACCTTGGGATTGAGGGCCAACATGTCCTGCACACACTCAAAGATTCAGACTCTTTTGAAGACGTCGTCAAGCTGCTAGCAAGCCACTTTCATACCCCGGATAGCGTGACTGTCCGGGGGATTCGCTTTCGGCAGCAACATCAACATGTGGGTGAGCCTATACATCAGTTTGTCGCCGACTTGAGGCAGCTAGCTAGCGAGCGTCATTTTGGGCCGCTGGAGGATGAATTGGTACGTGACCAGCTTGCGGAGCACACAAGTAGCGCCATTATATGGGCTAGGCTACTCACAGTGCCGAGTGACCTAACGTTAGCCAGGGCTGTCGAGCTAGCGCTCCAGCTGGAGGCCACTGACAAGCACGCTTCGGAGCTAAACTGACGCCAGTCACAATGGCCGCTGGAGCCTCTCGCCGTGGCAAATGTAGCGGACTCGGATAGCAAGGATAGCTTGGATGACGACACTATGGAAGCCAATGCTGCCACCCGAAGGTCTGCCCCGGGAAAACCCCTTTGCAAGGGTTGCGGGTCCACAATGCACCGAAATAAGGCCAAGGACTGCCCGGCTAGGGGAAGCATTGTAGCAGATGTGGACACTTGAGCCATTGTGCTAGAGTGTGCCGTGTATCTGAGCCGGAGAGCCCACGGAAGAAATCACTCTGCCCGCCCCCGACAACCATCCATACGGTGTCTCCCAGTACCAACGGGTACACTTTCTGCGCATTGGAACTGGATGACGTGGAGATACCACTGCTGCTCAACACAGGGGCGGAGGGGTTGTTGCTGAATTGGGCCACAGTGAGGAAGTTCTTCCCCCACTACAGAGTGAGAGGTAATCCAGTGCCGCTTTATGGTTATGGAGGTGGCAGGCTGTGCACAGTCGGGACGTTGGAGTTAACGGTTCGGTATAAGTCTGCAACGATGGCTGACTTCACGTTCCATGTGACGGCCCAAGGCGACAACATCATGGGCTGCGACTTACTCTACAGACTGGGTTTCGCCATTAAAGACGACGCTGGGGAAGAATGGTCGGGTTGTGGCCAGTGGAGCCCTCCGGTTCCGGTGGCCGAACATGACGTTGTGTGGGACAAAGGACTAACGGACACCATGGACGTCAAGCAGGACCAGGCTCACCCAGGTTCGGCGCAGGAGGGTCTCAGTGCCGGTGCTCGGGAAACAGTAGAGGGAGGGTATTGAGTGTGACGCCGAGGTGCCTGCGCTGGCGAGTGACGCTGATGTGCTAGCCCCAGACTCCTCCGGGGCTTGGCCACAGAGGGATGGAGGATCTGCAATTACGATGGCGACCGCTACAACGGCTTCAGAAGAGGACGGGGCCAGACCGACGAGCACGGGAGAACCACGTGCTCAACAGCACCATGTCAGGCTGAGCCGAGCCCCTCTTAGGGTTATGGACCTGGTTCGAGGAGAGGAGCGTCCACGGTGAAGATGGGCCACATGACCACCAGCGAAGCATCAGGAGTGTCTGCGCATAGTGGCTAAACTGGGCGCAGCATACTTCCAGCTGTCTGATGGCTCAGCGAGACACGCCAATCAGCTTCGGCGTGTCCAGGAAAATGCTTCTGGTGATGGGGCTGGACGAGAGCGGGAGTCGGTGGTGATGAGGAGAAGCACTTTCATTTGGGAGGTCAGACATTGTCCTGGGGGCCTGCTGCTTCCAGGGGTGCGCTTGCTGAGGGCTGCCCTGGGTCCCCCCATGCCAGTTCTGCTCCCATGTTGTAAAATGGGATTGTTTTGTGTGTTTTATTAGTTTAGGAACAGGGCAGTGATTTTAGTTTATTAATGGACTTTTCTTTTATCTTATCAGGTGGCAGAATAATCCACCGTGTCTTGTGGGCAGGACGTTAGTCCACCTGTCCGCCCTGTTTTAGGTTTTGTTGGGTGAATGTGTTAGGCCATTTGGATACATCAGTTTTTGTTTTGTTAGTGCATGATTCGGGTCCCAAATTTGGGGGGGGGGGGGTAATTGAGTGAGTAGTTTTGGACTTTTTTAAGGCGGGTAGGAAATATGGTGTTGGTGTTTGACACCTTATTACAAAGTGTGGTGTAGTTGCGGGCACTTCCTGTTCCGCCACTGCACTGCCCTATAAATAGCAGAGGGCATCCATGATGCGGCTTCTTCGACGGGTGCCCTCTGCCTGGTGTCTACTGTGTGCCCGCTGTGTTACTAATGTTCAATAAAGCTGAGTTCGTCCAGCCATCTGGCCTCATCCTTTACAGAGGTATTTTACATACATGACACTAACATGACACACAAAGCTGAACTTATAAGCATGCTAGCTCATCAGCACAAATCAGCGTGATCCAGGGGTTTTATGGCAATGTTGCCAGCTTAGCGACTTTGTCACTATGTTTAGCAAGTATTCAGACCCCTCTGCGACTCTTTTTCAAATAAGTGACAAATCTAGCGACTTTGTCTGATGTTCTTGGAGACTTTTGTAGACTGATGTGAAAGCATGCATTGCTCTTCTCAATGAGCAGCGGGTGCTCCGTGGGCCGCTCCGCCATCCCAGGACGCTCGCAGGCAGCCAAGTCCCGGCACAGCAGTCCCTCCCAGCTGCAATCAGAGCATGAGAAGTTCACCCCTCTGCCTCCAGACTGCAAATGAATCCTGCATGTTCAAAAAAAAATAAACTTAAGAAAACTTAAAAAAACAAAAATAACTGCCACTGTCTCTTGTGGGTCACTTTTGCTGGTCCCAAGCCTGGATAAAGGAGGAGGGTTGGAACTGCAGCCACAGCTGAAGTTTCTGGGTGACGGTACAAACTGAGAGATGAGCCCACTAGCCTTCAGCATAGCAGTGACTCGATGTCAACTTATTATGCCTCAGTGAAACGGAGGTATACAGTAATTGGTTAGTGTGTCTGTGGCTGTGTGTATCCGTCTGTCTGTCTGCCTCTCTGATTCAGCTCGCCCGGTCAAAATTAGGTGGAACTAAAGGCTTGTATCATTGTAGCACCATATTTTGTCGACTTTTAATTTGCCAGAATTTTGAAAAAAACACTTCGTTTTTGAAATAAACACAATTTTAACTTGCCATTTCTGTCAATGCCACAGTGGAAAAAAAGGGTATTGTAATAACTATCCCGGATCACTAGAGGTCGGAGTGGCACTATTTTACAGCCGCCCATGCTACCATGCCACAGGTACCGAGGCGCAGCACTTTGGTACTTTCATTTACTATAGTTTATTATACTTTGGACCTGATGCATCTTCGATTTGCCGTAGTTAGCTGCCATGAGCAGAGTTAGCTTTTCCGTCATTCAGGGTTGACTGATGTGCTATTAACCACTTATCACAAACCTGCCTCCAATAATGATTTATTTGGACTTTTATGCTTTCGTGTTCAATTTTATGTTAGTATGTTAGATAGCAGCTGAAGTTGAAAGCTAATGTTAGTCTCAAACATGGGGTCACCATCAGAACATAAATCTCAGAAAATTACAAAAGAGGGCGTGTGGGGTGAACTGGGGTTCATTAGCTCAAAATGCTGTAAAACGGCTCCTTCATCTAATAGCATTTGATCACTACAACAAGCCTTTGATTTACTTGTTACGCTACCCACTCCTTAGTAGTTTGCCAGTAAATTCAGTAACATTTATTCTTAAACAGTTAACTAGTCAGCACTTTAGACCTACAGTATCTACATAGATGACAAAATCAATATGTGACAGTCTTCTTGACACTAGATATTTTTTTCTCTTGCTACATAACAAACTTGTATTCCTCTAGTTTTCTACAGATGACCAAATGGTCAGAAGAAATGTCGGACTGACGAGATTCTGAACATTCTTTCATTTTCACTAGTATGAAGGCAAATTTAACAGCCACTCTATAGCGAATTTACCAGTGATGCTTTATCACTACTAACCTTTGTAACCTCATTGGCAGATTTTATTGTCTTGTCATATGGATAGTTTGGATGTTACTACTTAATGAGAAAACTTTACTCCTCTAGTGTTATAGACATATACAGGAGTAACATACTCGTATCCCGGCCGAGGCCCCATAAATGTGTAACAGACTGCTGGCAGATGAAGCTAATGTCCTGAAATAAAGGTGGTGATGATGGCTATGATGTTCTTCAGTGTTTCTTTTGTCAGTCTGAAGACACAAGCGCCCTTCACAGCCAGATACCACCAGAGGGAGCGCCCCCTTGTGACACAAATGGAAATTGCATGTACAACATGTGAAATAAGACTTTAAAAAATTGCAAAATTAAATCATATGTGACAATTTATGTAAAAAAAATTCAAATTACATGAGTTATTAATTTACATGGTTACAAGTTATGAAAAAATTGGGAAATTTTTGTAAAAAATAAGCTAATTTATGAGAAAAGAGGCACTAATTTACAAGAAAAGCTGACAAAAGGAAACTATCAAAAATGTAAATTTATGGGGAAAAAATCACTATGAGGAAAAACATGATTTATCAGAACAAGGTTTCTAATTTACAAAAAGTTCATGAGAAGAGTCAAATTTATGAGAAAGTTAAAAATTCATGAGAAAAGTTGCAAATTTGTATGGGGGGAAAAAAAGCGGTAACAGAACTGTAAATGACAAATATTTTAGGATTCTCTTGAGTCGTGTAAAAATACTCCTGGTTTAGATTCTAATTTTCAGTATCAATTGTTGTCTGAGTATCAATTTTTGGAAAACCCCAAAGTGTAGGTGAGCTAGCTTCATCAAAAGTCAAACTAGTGATGTCACAGCTGTGGAATAAAGACCCAAATGGCTTTCCATACTGCTGCTGCTGATTGACAGCTGACCCTAACCTGACCGTCACTCCAACCCACCCTCACCCTAACCCGGTCAGCATACCCATGTGGGCTCCACCAGAGGTTTAAACTGGGCTATGGGTCCCATGTGGGTTTGTCCACAGGCTCCATGTTGGTCCCCATCTGTGTTTGCAAACACGGACTTTACCTGTGGTGCAGGTAAGCAGGGAATCTCTTTACCCACTTTAAACCCAACTGGGCCCCTCAGGGGTTTAATGTGGGTGAGCAGGTTTCATTAACACTTGTGCCATATGCAAAAAAAAGATGCAAAATTCATAAATTTTCACAATTTTTTTCCAATTTGTAAAAAAAAAAAAGTTTAAAAAAGTGGCAATTTTATGAGAAAGTTCCCATATTACAAGAAAATTGGCAAATTTGCATGAAAAACACAATTTTACAAGAAAAGCTCACAAATTTATGAGAAAAAAGCTGCAAATTTACAAGAAAAATCACAAATTTATGAGGACAAAGTTGCAAATTTATAAGAAAGTTTCATATTCTCAAGAAAAATATATCAAATTGGGGGGAAAAGGTCAAAAAACTTACAAAAAAACAGAACTTTATTAGAAAATAAGTTGAAAATAGGTAAACAGGTAAAGTCCGTGTGGGCAAACATGGATGGGGCCAACATGGAATCGATGGACAAAGCCACATGGGACCCATGACACAGCCCAGTTTAACCCCTGGTGGGGCCCACCTATCCCTGTCCCTGAATCTGTTCCTCCATGTTTATGATGGGATGGATGCTCTGCTGCTGCTGCTGCACAGGTGGGGCTGTGTGCGTGAGCGTTGCCATGGGAAACCGACCAAGCAGCAGACCTTCCTGAAGGAGGCGTAAACAGCAGCAGAAGCAGCAGCAGCAGCGGAGGAGGAGAAGACTACTGTAATTAGCCTGATTATTACTGTTGTCACTAGGGTTAATAAGGCAGATCTGAGGGCGGTTATCAGGAAAACATTGAATAAATCAGCCACATCATCATCATCCACCTGAAGATCTCAGACCATCCTCTTCATAAGGAGAGAGAGAGGGAGAGAGAGAGAGAGAGAGCGCAGCAGCGTCGGCGGATCTGCAGAGGAGCAGTCCTTACCGGAGGAGCCGTTACCGGAGGAGGCACGAGGAGCTGTGGAGGGCTGACAGGTAATTACACCCGTGGATCTGACACCCACGGAGGAGCTGGAGGAGGAGAAGGGGTCACGTTTGGGTGTTTGTCTGCTGTTTCTGTGTGCGCGCGCATGCGTGCGTGTCTATACACGCGCAGCCGGTGGACAGTTATAGGCGCGCGTGCTCGACTTGCAACAACCACCCGATGCGCCTAAAAAAAAAAAAAAAAAAAAAAAACCGAGACGGATGTTGTCCTGGAACAGCACGTGACACGGGGGCTGTGGATTTTGGAACAAAGTTTTTTTTTTTTTAATGTTTCATCCCATCCGGATCCGGATTTATTCGGTCTACCGGGAGGAGCACGAGCTCACGTAACCTTGGTGAGGAGGCACGCGCTGAAAACGGAGCTGCTTATGATAAGGGACAGCTGTCAATCAGAGAGCCGGATCGGGACAACGTCTCTGTGCGCGTGCGTGTGTGCGTGATGACCCTGGATTTGCAGGGAAAAAAAAAAAAAACTGCGCAGGAACCTGCGGCTGTCAGCGGTGGTGGCGGTGGACGTGTCGGTGGTTCTGGGTTAATCAGAGCCAGGGGTCCCTGCTGATCAGGGCCTGGGTGATGGTGGTGGTTATCGATGGAGGTTATGGTTTAACTGGAGTCAGATTACCCCCCCCCCCCAATCTGCCCCACCATGACTGTGTTGTGGAGGATTTTAAATGCTAATGTGGAGTCAGAGGACTGCTGCAGCTGTGAGGACCTGCTGGATCACAGGAGGTTATTAATAGTCTGGTTGGGGTGATTAATAATGGGGTAGGTGGAGGTGAACTGGGGCACTGGGGCAGCCTGGGGGTGTTCAGGGCTAACTTATGGAAAGAAGCAGCTGGTTTAACTTGGATGTGTTTCATATAAGGCAATATTGCACAGAGTTAGTATATTAGAATAAAGTAACAAGTCACTAATTTGGAGTTTTTCTCTGCTGGTTTGACATTGTACTAGTTCAAACTAGGGGTGCACGATAGTAGAATTATTGCTGATATACAGATAAATTGAAAGTAGTCATTGCAGATACCGACAGGACATACTATCATGAGCAGATATTTCATTTCACTGTTGGGAAGGGAGGGGGGACAATAAACAGACCGTTTTCTCAGGAGTAAATATTGAGGGGGACGCTATCAGTATTATTGTAGTTAGGGTCATTCCGAGGTTTTGGCAGGCAATGCCCAAGATTTTGTAATGGGGAAGAATTCAAGCCCTATAAAACTTAAATAAAATTAAAGCACCTCAGGTGCTGATGCCTCGGTGCCTGTGGCATGGTACCGTGGGGTAGTTAAGTACGGTGTCAGGCCATCCATGCATGGTTTTGAAGTGCTTGGTATGCATTTATGCAGGAATGAAACTCATGTCACTGTCACATCACATACGAGGTGTACATCATCACAGGGCTGTACGCTGGCATTTTTGTCAGGGAGATCATAAAAGAAGAAATACAGAAGCACAAGAATAAAATTAGGAGCACAAAGAAAAATGCTGGAGTAACAGATTTTAATTGAATGCCTGTATAGTTACACAATGGCCTGCAGTAGCAGGTAAAAATATCAAAAATTTCCAAAAGTAAAAGTACAATTATGAATAGTAAATCAAAATGGTTTGGGATGTTTTACAATACAGTAGTGTGAAAAAGTGTTTGCCCCCTTCCTGATTTCTCATTTTTTTGAATATTTGTCACACTTAAATGTTTCAGCTCATCAAACAAATTTAAATATTAGATGAAGATAACACAAGTAAACACAAAATGCAGTTTTTAAATGAAGGTGTTTATTATTAAGGGAAAAAATCCAAACCTATATGGCCCTGTGTGAAAAAGTGATTGCCCCTAAACCTAATAACTGGTTGGGCCACCCTTAGCAGCAACAACTGCAATCAAGTGTTTGCAATAACTGGCAATGAGTCTTTTACAGCACTGTGGAGGAATTTTGGCCCACTCATCTTTGCAGAATTGTCGTAATTCAGCCACATTGAAGGGTTTTCGAGCATGAACCACCTTTTTAAGGTCATGCCACAGCATCTCAATTGGATTCAGGTCAGGACTTTGACTAAGCCACTCCAAAGTCTTCATTTTGTTTTTCTTAAGCCATTCAGAAGTGGACTTTCTGGTGTGTTTTGGATCATTGTCCTACTGCAGAACCCAAGCGCATTTCAGCTTGAGGTCACGAACAGATGGCTGGACATTCTCCTTCAGGATTTTTTGGTAGACAGCAGAATTCATGGTTCCATTTACCACAGCAAGTCTTCCAGGTCCTGAAGCAGCAAAACAGCCCCAGACCATCACACTACCACCACCATATTTTACTGTTGGTATGATGTTCCTTTTCTGAAATACTGTGTTACATTTACGCCAGATGTAATGGGACACACACCTTCCAAAAAGTTCAACTTTTGTCTTGTCAGTCCACAGAGTATTTTCCCAAAAGTCCTGGGGATCATCAAGATGTTTTCTGGCAAAACTGAGATGAGCCTTTATGTTCTTTTTGCTCAGCAGTGGTTTTTGTCTTGGAACTCTGCCATGCAGGCCATTTTTGCCCAGTCTCTTTCTTATGGTGGAGTCATGAACACTGACCTTAACTGAGGCAAGTGAGGCCTGCAGTTCTTTGGATGTTGTTGTGGGGTCTTTTGTGACCTGTTGGATGAGTTGTCACTGCGCTCTTGGGGTAATTTTGGTCAGCCGGTCACTCCTGGGAAGGTTCACCGCTGTTCCATGTTTTCGCCATTTGTGGATAGTGGCTCTTGCTGTGGTTTGCTGGAGCCCCAAAGCTTCAGAAATGGCTTTATTGTGGAGGATAAAATAAGGGTCACCAGTGTGGAGGCACGGAATAAGTGCAGGCAGACACGGCGAACTGAAGTTTAAAAGGATGTTTTATTCATCCTCCATCACGAGAGTTCACCCCAGCGCTGTGGGAGCACGCAGGAGTGAGCCCTGTGTCTCTAGTCAGCAAACAGGCAATGCATGTGATCAAAAAGAGAGTAAGAGAGAGCAAGAGATATGCAGTTGACTTATATACCCAGCTAGACAATGCATGCATGGCATATTAGCATCACAGTAAACAGCAGGAAGGCATGAACATTTGCATTAGAGTCACACATATCAATAGCAGGATTACTGGCACCGGAATTCCTCTCTACCTATTGATATCAGTCCATACATCTCACTGTTCTGCTAATTTCTCCAGCTGAGCTCTCTGCTTGTCCCGTAGGCTGTGGGGGTCACCCACATTATAACCTTTTCCAGACTGATAGATCTCAATTACTTTATTTCCCATTTGTTCCTGAATTTCTTTGGATCGCAGCATGATGTCTAGCTTTTGAGGATCTTTTGGGCTACTTCACTTTGTCAGACAGGTCCTATTTCAGTGATTTCTTGATTGAGAACAGGTGTGGCAGTAATCAGACCTGGGTTTGGCTCAAGAAATTGAAGTCAGCTTTCCAAAGATGTGATAAACCACAGTTAATTTATGTTTTAACGGTGGGGGGCAATCACTTTTACAGGGCCATGTACAGTGGTGTGAAAGTGTTTTCCCCCTTCCTGAGTTCTCATTTTTTTGTGTGTTTCACACTTAAATGTTTCAGATCATCAAACAAATTTAAATATTAGACAAAGATAACATAAGTAAACACAAAATGCAGTTTTTAAATGAAGGTGCTTATTACTAAGGGTAAAAAAAAAAAAAAAAATCCAAACCTACATGGCCCTGTGTGAAAAAGTGACCCCCCCCCCCCATTAAAACGTAAATTAACTGTGGTTTATCACATCTTTGGAAAGCTGAGTTCAATTTAAATTTGTTTGATGATCTGAAACATTTAAGTGTGACAATCGTACAAAAAATTGAGAAATCAGGAAGGGAGCAAACATTTTTTCATACCACTGTATGTGTAATGAATATTGAGAGTTTCTTCAATAATTTTGCAGAGAACTTTTTCCAAAAATGAATTTATTGAAATACAGTAGCAGTTTCTTTTGTGTGTGTGCGTGCGTGCGCACGCGCGCACACACGCGCGCACACACACACACACACACACACACACACATATACTGTATATAGATAGATAGACAGATAGATATAGATATACAAGCAGGTGCTCCCGGCTCCTGCACCCGGTGATCACTTTTTGGCACGACACCGGCAAAAACATTACATCCTCCTCTTGGCGGAGGTAATAAAAATTAAACATTGTCCAGTGCTGTGTGTTTACATACCGTGCAGGTAACGTGCCTCGCATGACATACTTAGCTTGTCTGTCGGCAGTCTGTTCCTCATGCCATTACCTTTCCTGAAAATGTCAAAATCCGTTCATAAACCACACAGGTTGCTTGCTTTTTCTTGGCGTCTTTAGATGAAGTAATGTCAACCATCACATACTATCATGTGTATGGGTGTGGAGGTGAATGTAACTCCGTGGACACGTCTTTAACCTCTTGCGCTCCGTTGTCCCATGGGTGGGCAAGTCTCTGCGTCCTAGAGCGCAGGAGAGCGCACGAGGGCGCTCTCGTGCGCTCTAGGACGCATCATGGAGATTGTGATGTAGGTGGTGTATGGCGTCCAAGCGCGCACTGAAAATAAAAGCTGCAGACACAGCCATGAACAGATTAGTTCATATGATTGACCTCTCATTCGACTAATAAGAGCCTTGAATTGGGTTTCTGAAACCTTGAAGAACCAATGAATGAAAACCTAGCCAGAAGGACCCGCCTCCCAACGGCTGCGAGCCAATTGAAGCACAGAAGTTCGCTGAGCTGTTTTGTCTAAAGCTGGGTGAAGAGAGACTGCTTCAGCAGCCACAGGCAGTGGTTTATTTTTTTTTTTTTAATTCCAGCAGAGTGTTTAGGATTCTCTTATATGGTCATCATAGACCGACGGAAGCCGACGACGAAGGTCGTAAATCATTCGCCAAAACCGCAATCATGGAATTATGTTTTGACCGGGTCGCGAGACCAGAACCACGAGCGGACCAGCGTCGGTTTGTCTGACAATGAGGAAGAGAAGTTGGCCAGGACAATGTGGCTGTGAAGAGGTAAGGTGTTATAAGCCAAATTATTTTTTATCCCTGAAAATTGTAATCAAAAATGACTTTTGACCGATCGGTAAATTACAACTGTGCGGCGCACGATGTCCGAAGTGCGTGCGCCGCGTTACACGGTTCGTTCGCTGCCTCCGGACCGTGAATGCCCCCCCCACTGCTACGATTCTGTAGCGGCGGGGGGGGGAGCCGCAGTGACAGCGGTGCTGTGGAAACATCACCACATCCGAGTGTAATCCGTCATGTAGCGAGGGCGGATCTCCGTCCTCTGTAGCGGGGGAGGGGTGGGTGGACAACCCCCCCCCCCCCACACACACACACAGCCCTGAATGTGACCTTTCATTAGAGCCCTAAATGAAGCTTCTACATTGAATCATTCAAAAGTTACAGACGTTTTTCCAAACTGTGCCATTTGGCACAATTTGGCACAGTTCCAAAACACCTGGGAACAGCCTGAGAACAAAGCTGTGTAAAATATTCATTTTTTGTGGTATTGTTACAAAATTTGGACCTCAGCTGGATAACACTTGGTTCTACATTTCTGTTGCATTTTCCAGCCCGGATCTGAAGCTGTGTGTTATTTGCAAGCATTTGTATCCAAAAAAACACCCAGGCCAAATTTATTTTCTTCAAGTTCAGTATGTTTAGATGACTGTAACTCAGTGGCCGGAGCACTTAGAGAGATCATGGTTGTTTTTGCCAAAAAATTCAAAGTGTTTTCTTTTAAATGTGACCAACCCCATGAAGATGCTGCAAAGGGTTGAAGAACAGCTTTCGATTTACTTTGGGCACATTTTTTGGTTTTTTTTTTAGGAAAATTGACTGGAGTGCAAGGGGTTAAGGGGAAGCTCAATATTATTATTTCCCCCTCAATAAAATGTCTGGATCCAGATCGTAATCAGGATCACCACCAAAATCTAATCATCTGTTTCCTGTGCCATTACACACATTTCCTGAAAATTTCAACAAAATCCATTCAGAACTTTCTGAGTAATGTTGCTAACAGAGAGCCAAACCAACGCTGCCGAAAACATTACCTCCTCTTCTTGGCGGAGGTAAATATACATATGTACAGAGTTATATACACAGTGCACAAGCATTGCAGCTAGATGGTATCAACAGCATTACAGGTAGCTAAATTATCTCGCAAAATATAAATATGGACAGTATATTCCACGTTTGAACTAGAAAAGCACTCAGAGTGCACATACCTCCACCAAGGCGCCTTCCATCCCTCATGGATCACCTCCAAAATGTAATGGGTTCGTGTGTAGGCCACGAGCCAGTTCTGGTGAAAATTGCATCCGTCTATCCACTAGCTTTGGAGGATTCTTGCAAACACGCAGTGACAAGGTTAAGAGCCTTTGTGGAGGTATGCATTCTGGGATCATCAGCAAAATGTTATGGGTTTGTTTGTAGCCCAAGGACCACCTCTGGTGAAAATTTCATCAAAATCCATCCAGTAGTTTTTGTGTAATCCTGCAAACAGACAGACAAACAGACGGATGGACAGACAAACAGACAAACCACCCCAATTACATTACCTCCTTGGCGGCGGTAATGAACAGTGTTGTTGCCTCCCTTGATATAAATAAACCACATTTGGTCAAATTTGACCACTATGAATTTTTCAGCCCCCCTCGTATTTTGAAAACAAAGTCTTATCTCGAAACTTTGGCAAATTAAAAGTTGAGAAAATATGGTGATAGAATAATACAAGCCATTAGTTCCACTTAATTTTCACTGGGCGAGCTGAAAAGCTGGAAACAGACAGATACACACACACACATACAGTACATACACACACAGACGTATCTACAGACTGCTGTATGCCTCCGCTTTGCACCAGGGCATGATAAAATGGGATCATTGTCTCGAGAAAAATTAACCATTACACAATAAAAATTTAACCAGCATCCATGGTGAACGTGCCAACATTTGGGGGGAAAAAAGTCACAAATTTACAAGAAAAATGTCTAAAATTGTTGTGAATTAATGACAAAAAGTTGCAAATTAATGAGGAAAAAATTGCAGATTAATGAAAAAGTTGTAAAATTACATGAAAAAAGTTTCAAATTAATGAGAAAAGTTGCAGATTAATGAGAAAAAAGTTGCAAATTTATGTGAAAAAGCTGCAAATTAATGAGAAAAAAGTTGTGGATAAATGAGAAAAAAGTTCCAAATTTCCAGGAAAAAAGTTGCTAATTTATATGAAAAAAGTTCCAAATTAATGAGAACAAAGTTGCAGATTAATGAGAAAAAAATCACAAATTTACAAGAAAAGTAGCAACCCCCCCCCCCCCCCCACACACACACACAAAATGTTTGTTTTGCAGGTATCCTTAGCATTTGTGCTTAAAATATATTTTATTCAGTTCTGTAACATGTCACAGAAAGGTTTATGATGATATGGGGGTGGGCACTTCTGTCCCTTTTCCAGGTTGGGGGGCACATGTGCCCCTACTTGATTTACACCTACGTGTACTATGCACATACTTTTCCCACCTGTTTACGTTTCCTTTGCCTTATAGTGATGATTAACTGGCATACAAAGACACATTCCCCAAAGAAAATAAGACAATTACCTCAACTTAATATGAAAATAAATACGTATTTATTTTCAGTAACATGTTCAACAGAACTGTAAGTTAGTTAAGTTAATTCCCTTCCACAGCATGTGGGACACCATGTGGCGTATGGGGCAGCGCCTATGTCCGTTCCTCTGACCCTAGGCCACACTGCTACTGTAAGCAGTGAAAGCTACAATGGGAGGTCAGTCCTCTGGTAGCTCTGCATTAACTTTTCTTTCCCCATTCTGTTATGCTGAGCACCAAACTAGAAGGCGGAAAGTACCATTTTTATAGGGGCGGATGCCCTACCTCTAAGCCACCACTCCGGTGACCAGCTACCAGTGGACGCCCCCCCACCCCCGTAGCTTTCACTACTCACAGTAGCTGTGTGGCCTAGGGTCAGTGAAACAGAGATAGGCACCGCCCCATACACCACTTTGTGTCCCACATCCTGTGGAAAGGATTAACTTAATAACAGAACTGTGAACTTCCTCCTTTTAATAGACTTGCAGGATACTGGTACTGTGACTTTCATTACAACAGCCACAATCAGGAGGAAACGTAAATAAATGCATCTGTCCACAGGGATCATGTGAAAATAAAGTGCATTCACTGTACAACTGTATAATAACTAAAACAATTTGCACAAACATAAACAGTCAGTGTAACATTTTTACACTACTGAATAAAGAAGCACAAATAAGGCTGCATGTGATTTACAGACTTAATTACTTAACCTCAGCATCATAAAAACTGGATCAAATAAATCACTTTAAAATAGGAGCCTATGAAGTGGCATCTTTTTCAGACTAACTCAGAACCACCTCAGTGTGATTTTACAAAATTGCAGCTTGTAACTCTGGTAATGCTGAATCTGCAAATTACCTACTGGGTGTGTGTGGTGAGGCTGGGTGCGGTGCAGTCAGTGGGTCTGTCTACTGTCTTTGGTGGCTGATTTTCGTTAGCAATGGACTCCGTGGGTTTCTGTGTGGTGGCGTTCTTGTTTTTTATTTTTCCTTTGTTGGGCATTGTGGAGGAGGCTGCTGCTTTTCTTTTTCCTCTTGTTGGGCTTTGTGGATTAATTTCCTTGTGTCGTTTACTCCTCTCCTGGCCGTGGGGGCAGACATGTTTGTCTATGCTGCTCGACGTGATGACGTCATTCCCTCGCGCCACTGGAAAAGTGTAACGTTACAGCAATGCTTCAATGTAATATTATTGTATCGGTTGTTAATATAAAGTTTTACCGATGGTGATAAACAATCTTAAATGCTTTATCCAGCGATACCGATAGTGTGCTGATATATATCGTGCATCCCTAGTTCAAACAGATTCCGCTAGTCTGCAGAGGTGATTCTAGAGTCTCTTGGGGCCCTAGGCAAAAATTCCCAGGAAGCCCCTCCAACCAGCTTCATCACCCTATTCATTATTTACAGTTTTCATTTAATTATACACTAGCAATATGATTTAACATAATTCCAATACAAAACATTAAACTATGTGCTGAAATCTGCATTATGGCTCTTTAGGATTACATTTACAACATGATACAAAGATACAGTTCTCAGGATCCTAAAACCACAAAGTCTACTCGACACGTGGGAAACAAAATAAAATACACACACCACTTGCAAACGGCACATAAATAACTTCCATCAATGCATCTTAGCAGTACATTATCCAGATTTCTTACATGTAAATTCTGTAACTTAGCATTCTTAGCTTGACAGTTAAGCTTAGCTGGACACAGCTTTCATTTGATAACTAAAGAAAAAGTATTGTTCAAGTTAGCTATTTTTTATTTTCAGCCTGCTAGCTGATTTAAAAAGATGAGTTTCGGTGTCCTTACCGCAACACCCAGGTCCTCAACACAGTCACATCAGCAACAGCAGAGGCTGGGCACACTAAGCTGCTCTGAGCTAAATTAACTACTGTATTATTTTCCTACTTACCACTGTCTTGCTTTCTTTTCTCCTTTTCCTCTTTTTTTTTCTTTTGTCACTGCCAGATGGACAACTTCATTTCATTTTGATACAGCCACTCTCACTTGTTTGTTTACATACAGTGGTGTGAAAAAGTGTTTGCCCCCTTCCTGATTTCTCATTTTTTGTATGTTTGTCACACTTAAATGTTTCAGATCATCAAACAAATTTAAATATTAGACAAAGATAGCACAAGTAAACACAAAATGCAGTTTTTAAATGAAGGTGTTTATTATTAAGGACAAAAAAAAAATCCAAACCTACATGGTCCTGTGTGAAAAAGTGATCCCCCCCCCCTGTTGAAACAAATTAACTGTGGTTTATCACATCTTTGGAAAGCTGAGTTCAATTTCTCTAGCCACACCCAGGCCTGATTACTGACACACCTGTTCTCAATCAAGAAATCACTGAAATAGGGCCTGCCTGACAAAGTGAATGAGACCAAAAGATCCTCAAAAGCTGGACGTCATGCTGCGATCCAGAGAAATTCAGGAACAAATGAGAAACAAAGTAATTGAGATCTATCAGCCTGGAAAAGGTTATAAAGCCATTTCTAAAGCTTTGGTACTCCAGCGAACCACAGTGAGAGCCATTATCCACAAATGGCAAAATCGTGGAACAGTGGTAAATCTTCCCAGGAGTGACCGGCCGACCAAAATTACCCCAAGAGCGCAGCAACGACTCATCCAAGAGGTCACAAAAGACCCCACAACAACACCCAAAAGACTGCAGGCCTCACTTGCCTCAGTTAAGGTCAGTGTTCATGACTCCACCATAAAAAAAGAGACTGGGCAAAAATGGCCTGCATGGCAGAGTTCCAAGAAGAAAACCACTGCTGAGCAAAAAAAACAAAGGCTTGTTTCAGTTTTGCCAGAAAACATCTTGATGATCCCCAAGACTTTTGGGAAAATTCTCTGTGGACTGACGAGACAAAAGTTGAACTTTTTGAAAGGTGTGTGTGTCCCATTACATTCGGCGTAAAAATAACACAGCATTTTTGAAAAGGAGCATCATACCAACAGTAAAATATGGTGGTGGTAGTGTGATGGTCTAGGACTGTTTTGCTGCTTGAGGACTTGGAAGACTTGCTTTGGTAAATGGAACCATGAATTCTGCTGTCTACCAAAGAATCCTGAAGGAGAATGTCCGGTCATCTGTTCTTAACCTCAAGGTTCAACACACTTGGGTTCCGAAGCAGGACAACGATCCAAAACACACCAGCAAGTCCACCTCTGAATGACTTAAGAAAAACAAAATGAAGACTTTGGAGTGGCTTAGTCAAAGTCCTGACCTGAATCCGACTGAGATGGTGTGACATGACCTTGAAAAGGCGGTTCATGCTCAAAAACCCTCCAATGTGGCTGAATTACAACAATTCTGCAAAGATGAGTGGGCCAAAATTCCTCCACAGCGCTGTAAAAGACTCATTGCCAGTTATTGTAAATGCTTGATTGCAGTTGTTGCTGCGAAGGGTGGCCCAACCAGTTATTAGGTTTAGGGGCAATCACTTTTTCACACAGGGCCATGTAAGTTTGAATTTTTTTCCCCTTAATAATGAACACCTTCATTTAAAAACTGCATTTTGTGTTTACTTGTGTTATCTTTGTCTAATATTTATATTTGTTTGGTGATCTGAAACATTTAAGTGTGACAAACATACAAAAAAATGAGAAATCAGGAAGGAGGCAAACACTTTTTCACGCCACTGTAAGATGCACACCGGTACTTGCGAGAGTGAGAGATGGGGGTGGGGCCCCTTTAGGGAGTTGTGCACCGGCCTGCCACTGTCATTGCAAACTCTTCACATTATCACTGCTGTAGTGATTCAAAGGTGGTCAGCCCTTCTGGTCTGGGTCCCCAAGCATTTTCCTTCCTTTCCTGCTGGCATGCAGCACCTCTGCTAGTCTGCATCTATTTACTACTGACCATGTACTGTATACTTTTATGAGTAAACTTGTCAAACACTTTAGACCTCACTAGATAACCAGAATAGCCAAAATTTGTCTCACTAGTCATTAGTGTGGATCTCACTGGTTCACACAGACTTATGTCATATGTTAACTAGTCATAATGAATCAAAGTTTAATTAGCCAGTATGTCGGCACACCTGTAAAGGTTAACCATCTGGGAAGGATTATCATTAATCAACAACCTTGAGAATTTTGTACAGGTAGTATAACTGTAAAACTCTTTGGTTTCACTAATTAACATCATGGTGGCGTATAGCTGTTGTAACCTGTGCTAGCTTTTTTCTTTTGATTTTTTTTTTTTAAAGTAAAAATTAGTCACTTCTGGTGTCCTGTAATATGAAACAGCAGCCGAGTGGTTTCAGCCTTCCCCCTCCCCGGTCCTTCATTTCCGTCATGTTTACATGGCTGAGGAGCTTAATGAAAATGAGCAGGTGGTTAACGAGGACACCTGAACACACCTGGTCTGGAGGGACGTTCATTAAACGCTCTGTCCTCCGAAACACATCCCAGCATCACAAATTAAATTTACTTATTACACCAAAGTACTCACACAACTTGCTTTTTATTGCTATTTATTTTTTTTTTATTTTATTATTTCATGGTCTCTTTTTTTTACACAATCAGATGATCCCCACAGTTTTGATAAAAAAACAAAACATCAAATTCATGTGAAAAATTGTAAATTTAAGAAAAAGGGCTTTACAAATTAACAAGTAAAAGGGCAAATTTACATTAAAAAGTAGCATATTTAGCAGGAAAATTCCATAAATTGTCATAGTTTGCTATATACAAGAAATGTTGAAATATACTATATGTGGAGAAATAATGCTAATTTACTGTATAAGGAGGTAAGGACAACCCAGCCACAGAGGGTGCACAAGCCAGTGTGCTCCTAGTGCCGGTCCCAAGCTCAGGTAAGTGGGGAAGGTTGTGTCAGGAAGGGCATCCGTTGTAAAACCTTTGCCAAATCAAACATGCAGATCATGATGAATGAGACTTTCATACCGGATCGGTCGAGGCCCGGGTTAATAACGACCGTCATCGGTGCTGTTAACCGACAGGGTGCCGGTGGAAATTGGGTTACTATTGGTCGAAGATCGAGGAGGAGGAGGGGGGAAGGTGTGTTAGGAAGGAGAGAGAGAGAAAAGGAGAGGAGAGAGGAGAGGAGGTGAGAGTAGGGACTGTGACGGGAGAGTAGGCTGATGTGATGGAGAGAAGAAAGGTAGATATACTGTGTGTTAAAGAAACCAGATGGAAGGGAAGCAAGGCTAGGCACATTGGAGGTGGATTTAAACTGTTTTGCCATGGTGTACAGTGCATCCGGAAAGTATTCACAGCGCTTCACTTCTTCCACATTTTGTTATGTTACAGCTTTATTCCAAAAGGGATTAAATTAATTTTTTTCCTCAAAATTCTCCACACAATACCACATAATGACAACATGAAAAAGTTTTTTTTGAGATTTTTGCAAATTTATTAAAAATTAAAAAATCCAAGAAATCACATGTACATAAGTATTCACAGCCTTTGCTCAATACTTTGTTGATGTACCTTTGGCAGCAATTGCTTCTATTTATATGGATGCCGAGAGAAACACAATTTCATCTTGCCTGCACTACAGTTGTATGTACAGCAATATGACAATAAAGTTTGATTTGATTTGAATTACAGCCTCAAGTCTTTTTGAATATGATGCCACAAGCTTGGCACACCTATTTTTGGGCAGTTTCTCCCATTCCTCTTTGCAGCACCTCTCAAGCTCCATCAGGTTGGATAGGAAGCATCGGTGCACAGCCACTTTCAGATCTCTCCAGAGATGTTCAATTGGATTCAAGTCTGGGCTCTGGCTGGGACACTCAAGGGCATTCACAGAGTTGTGCTGAACTTGGCTGTGTGCTTAGGGTCGTTGTCCTGCTGAAAGATGAACCATCGCCCTAGTCTGAGGTCAAGAGCATTCTGAAGCAGGTTTTTATCCAGGATGTCTCTGTACATTGCTGCATTTATCTTTCCCTCTATCCTGACTAGTCTCCCAGTTCCTGCTGCTGAAAAACATCCCCACAGCATGATGCTGCCACCACCATTGGCATGGTTATGAGCAGTGGCTGGTTTCCTCCAAACATGACGCCTGGCATTCACGCCAAAGAGTTCAGTCTTTGTCTCATCAGGCCAGAGAATTTTGTTTCTCATGGTCTGAGAGTCCTTCAGGTGCTTTTTGGCAAACTCTAGGCGGGCTGCCATGTGCCTTTTACTAAGGAGTGGTTTCCGTCTGGTCACTCTACCATACAAGCCTGATTGTTGGATTGCTGCAGAGATGGTTGTCGTTCTGGAAGGTTCTCCTCTCTCCACAGAGAAACGCTGGAGCTCTAACAGAGTTACCATCATGTTCTTGGCCACCTTCCTGACTAAGGCCCTTCTCCCCTGATTGCTCAGTTTAGACAGCCGGCCAGTTCTAGAAAGAGTCCTGGTTGATTCCGAACTTCTTCCATTTACGGATGATGGAGGCCACTTTGCTCATTGGGACCTTCAAAGCAGCAGAAATTTTTCCGTACCCTTCCCCAGATTTGTGCCTCCAGACAATCCTGTCTCTGAGGTCTACAGACAATTTCTTTGACTTCATGCTTGGTTTGTGCTCTGACATGCACTATCAACTGTGGGACTGTGTGTCAACTGAATTTACCACAGGTGGACTCCAATTAAGCTATAGCAGGATCTATAAAACGCTTTGGTCATCCAGAGATGAGAAAAAGTGCTACATAAGTGAACGTTATTTACCATTTACTATTTTAGAAACATCTCAAGGATGATCAGTGGAAACAGGATGTACCTGAGCTCAATTTTGAGCTCCATGACAAAGGCTATGGCTACTTATGTACATGTAATTTGTTATTTTTATTTTTAATAAATTTGCAAAAATTAAAAAAAAAAATTCACATTGTCATTATGGGGTATTGTGTGTAGAATTTTGAGGGAAAAATAATCCCGTTTGGAATAAGCCTGTAACATAACATGTGGAAAAAGTGAAGTGCTGTGAATACTTTCCAGATGCACTGTAGATAAGAACAGAAATGGAGTAGGAGTAATCCTGAAAGAAGAGTATGTGAAGAGTGTTCAGGACGTAAAGAGGGAGTCGGATAAAATCATGAGTTTGAAGCTAGAACTCAAAGGTGTGATGTTGAATGTTGTCAGTGGGTATGCCCCACAAGTTGGATGTCAGGTAGAAGAGAAAAGAAATTCTGGAGTAAGTTGGATGAAGTGGTAGAGAGTGTTCCCAGGTGGGAGAGAGTGGTGATTGGAGCAGACTTTAATGGACATGTAGGGGAAGGGAACAGAGGTGATGAGGAGGTCCTAAGTAGATAGTATAGTCTTAAGGAGAGAACTGTTGAAGGCCAGATGGTTGTGGATTTTGCTAAAAGGATGGAAATGGCTGTGGTGAACACATACTTTAAGAAGAGAGAGGAACATAGGGTGACTTACAAGAGTGGAGGAAGGTGCACATAGGTGGACTACATCTTATGCAGAAGGAAAAATCTGAACGAGATAGGAGACTGCAAGGTGGTGGCAGGGGAGAATTTTTTTAATTTAACCTTTATTTATACAGGGTAGTTCCATTGAGAGGCAGCCTCTCTTTTTCAAGGATGCCCTGTTCACATTCACACCAGGAAGCTGCCTAGTACAACCACAGACTGACCTGTGGCCACTGAGCAGCTCCACTGGAGCAATTGGGGTTAAGGGCCTTGCTCAAGGGCACGACCCTTAGGAGGAGGGTGGGGCAAACACTGCTATGTTATCTGACCCACCCAGATCTAATCCTGCCAGTCCAGGGACTGAACCCGTGACCCTCCGCTCAGCAGTTGACATCCCTAACCATTAGGCCACCACTGCCTATGTAGCTAGACAGCATTGGATGGTAGTCTGTAGGATGACTTTGGAAAGCAAGAAGAGGAAGACAGTGAAGGCAGAGCCAAAGATTAAGTGGGGGGAGTTACAGAAGGAAGAAGCTTGCACAGAGTTAAGGAAGGAGTTGATACAGGCTCTGGGTGGTAGGGAAGAATTAACAGATGACTGGGAAAGTAGAGCAAAAGTATTGAGGGAAATGGGTAGAAGGGTATGTGGTGTATCCAGTGGACAGAGGAAGGAAGGTAAGGAGACTTGGTGGTGGAATGAGGAGGTATAGGAAAGTGTTCAAAGGAAGAGGTTAGCAAAGAAAAAGTGGGATAGTCAGGGAGATGAAGAAAGTAGACAGGAGTAATTGGAATCTAGGTAAGATAAGATAAGATAAGCCTTTATTAGTCCCACAATGGGGAAATTCCAGGATTGCAACAGCACAGGGATAGCAACACTCAGAGCAACAATCAGAAGGCAAGAGAAAAAAAACAAGAGCAGCAAGTATACATATGTACATATAAATATAAATATATATATAGACACAGTGCGGAGCATTGTAGCTAGATGGGGTAGATATATGAGTATATAAACACAGTGCGGAGCATTGTAGCTGGATGGAATAAATATATGAGTATATAAACACAGTGCAGAGCATTGTAGCTAGATGGAATAAATATGTAGATATATAAACACACACAGTACGGAGCATTGTAGCTAGATGGGATAGATATATAAATATATAAACACAGTGTGGAGCATAGTAGCTGGATGGAATAAATATGAGTATATAAACACAGTGCGGAGCATTGTAGCTAGATGGAATAAATATGTAAATATATAAACACAGACAGTGCGGAGCATTGTAGCTAGATGGAATAAATATGTAAATATATAAACACAGTGTGGAGCATTGTTGCTAGATAGAGTAAATATATAAGTATATATATATATATATAAACACACAGTGCGGCGCATTGTAGCTAGCATTGTAGGTGCATGGTGCAAAGAGAAAGGTGGCAAAGGAAAAGGCATATAGTAAGTTGTATAAGAGCCTGGACACTAAGGAAGGAGAAGAGAAGTTGTATCAACCAGCTAGACAGAGATCGAGCTGGAAAGGATGTACAGCAGGTTAGGCTGATTAAGGACAGAAATGGTAATGTACAAACAAATGATGACAGTGTGTTGAGAAGGTGGAAAGAGTACTTTGAAGGGCTGATGAATAAAGAAAATGAGAGCGAGAAGAGGATGGATGAAGGAAAGATGGTGAACAAGGAAGTCCCGAGGATTAGCAAGGCAGAAGTGAGGGCAGCTTTGTTGAGGATGAAGAATGGAAAGGCACTTGGTCACCTGTGGAGATATGGCGATGTTTAGGAAAGATGGCAGTGGACTTTTAACCAGATTGTTTAACACAATCTTGGAGAGTGAGAGGATGCCTGAGGAGTGGAGAAGTGTTTTGGTACCAATTTTCAAGAACAAAGATGATGCTCAGAGCTGTAGTAACTACAGAGGCATAAAGTTGATCAGCCACATTATGAAGATATGGGAAAGAGTTGTTGAAGCCAGGTTAAGAGGAGAGGTGACAATCAATGAGCAGCAGTACGGTTTCATGCCAAGAAAGGTATGTGCTGGAAAGAGGAATGAAAATCAGTAGAAGCAAGACAGAATACATGAGTTTGAATGAGAGGGAGGCAGGTGCAATGGTGAAGATGGAAGGAGTAGAGGTATTGAAAGTAGATAGTAGTAGTAGTAGATTAGTTTATTTGACAGGGACAGTGCAATAAACATAGACAATTAATCAAAGACAATCAATCTGATGTGTTGCACATAGAGTGTATAGCTATTAGCTAATTTGCAACTCTTGTCCCTGGATGGGCTTTAGAAAAAAGAATCAAGATAAAAAATATACACAATAACCACATACATCAATGCAGAAAAATAATAAATACACAATTATAAATATTATAAATATTGTAAATACACAAATATAACAGCCTGACTCACATTTAACATAAATATTATAAATATTATAAATACACAAATATAACAGCCTGACTCACATTTAACACATATAACATAACTCACATTTGCCTATTTCAGGCCTTCCTCCCTCCGTCACTCACTATAAACAAACACATTTATTCCTTCCCTTCATTCACTCTCACTTTGCAGACAATTAATTCATACATGAGTACATTCTTGTTTATTTTTCAGCCAGTTTTTAACATTTTTAGTGAATGTTTTAAAGTCCGTTATTATTTTAATTTCATTTGGCATTGTGTTCCAGATGTGACTGCCCTTTATAGAGAAAGCTGTTTGTCCAAATGTGGTTCTGCGGTGGAATATTTTACAGTTATTGTTAACAGAACTCCTGGTGGCTCTGCTGCTGTCCTGTCTTTGGACAAAACCAGCAAGTGGCTCGGGTGCTGATTTATGGAAACATTTGAACGTTAATTTCAGAAGACAGAGGTCAATGAAGCTCTCAAAACTCAATAGGTTGTATTTTTTTAAAACATTACAGTGATGCCACCTAATGGGCTTTTTGTCCAAGATTTTTAGGGTTTGATTATATAATGAACCTATATGTCTTATTGTGGAAGGGGCTGCTTGAGCCCAGACTGTCAAACAGTATGATATATGAGAAAAAACCATAGAATGCATATACAGTGCAGCTGCTTCGTAAGGTATGTAATATCTAATTAATTTAAAGCAGTTCAGATTTTTTTTTACTGTTTTTGAAATTTTCTTTATATGAAGATTAAATTTGAGTTGAGGATCTAGTACAATGCCAAGGTATTTGAATTCTGTAGCTAAACTGATGTCATGATCATGTATATTAACTTTAAAATGTTGCAGGTTACATTTTTTGATTGAAAAGCACATTGAGACTGTTTTCTGAAGGTTCAGCAATAGATGGTTCTTGAGGAGCCACTCTTGGACATCAACCATACTTGTAGACAGTACATCTGCAGCCTGTGCTGGAGTCTTGGCAGCTGTGTAAATAACTGCATCATCTGCATAAAGTTGGCATGTTGCAGCTGAGCAGTGTAACGGCAGGTCATTAATAAAAATGCTGAAAAGTAAAGGACCAAGAATGGACCCTTGTGGGATACCCATGCGGTTGTTTAAAAATGAGGATTTATCCTGGTGAACTTTTACACACTGTTCTCTATTCTGGAGATAAGATGCAAACCATTCTAATGTATTTGGGGAGAAGTTAAAAGATACCATTTTGGATAAAAGCAAACTGTGGTTTACAGTATCGAAAGCCTTTTTGAGATCTAGAAAAACAGCTCCTACCACATTACCCCTGTCCAAGGACTGTTTGACGTTTTCAATAAGGCAACAATTTGCTGTTTCTGTTGAGTATCCTGGTCTAAAACCAAATTGATGTGGATGAAGAAGTTGATTGTCTTGTAAGTAGTCTATCAGCTGTGTAGCTACAACTTTTTCAAGAACCTTAGATAGGACTGGTAAGATAGAGATTGGGCGGTAATTGCATATATCGTCTTTACTGCCTGATTTATGAACTGGTATGACGACAGCTTTTTTCCAGCCAGATGGAAATGTACTAGACCTAATGGAGAGATTAATGAGATGAGTCAGTGGTTTGATTAATATTTTGCTGTGCATTTTGAGAAAGGAGGTGCTCATATTGTAGATATCATTAGTTTTTGAGTTTGACAGTGTTTTAACAATACCAGCAATTAACTTCTCATTTACCTCATCGATGTGAAAAGTATCTGTTGGAAGTATGGAATTTGTGTTGTTGAGCACATTTGGCAGCACAAAAATTTTTGTTAAGTCTTCCACAGAGCCCACAAAGTGTGAATTAAATTCATTTGCCAAAGTAGCCTTGTCACTGACGGTCTTGCCATTGATTCTAAGTTCCTTTACCCCCTTCTGATCGTTTTTTTTATTAGTTAAGTTATTTAAATGCCTCCATAGGGAACTGTTGTTACCCTTTGCATGATCTATCAGTTTATTGTAATAAGATATTTTTGATTTTCGCAGCTCATGTACCACTTTATTTCTTAAACTTTTGTACACAAGGTGATCATTTTGTAGTTTGGAGGTTAGTGATGTTTTCAGTGCATAGTCTCGCCTCTTCATAAGTTTTCTTATTTCATTATTTAACCATGGTAGGCTAATCTTCTGTTGTCTACTTTTAATTTGCTTTGAAAATTTTTCTATAGACTTTGTGATTGTTGCAGTTATAAAATTACAACAATCATCTACTTCACATGTTGACATGAGCTGCTCCCAATTTTGATTCTCTAAGTAATGTTCAAACTCCTCATTTTTTGATTTGGGGATAATAAAATTTGATTTGTCAATATCGACTCCCCCAAAATACTGTAGTCGCTTTTTAGTAAGTTTCCTGACAGCAAGAACCATGTTATGATCTGAGAGACCAGTTACAAGATTATAGGTTCTGGTTATTCGTTCTGGTTTATTAGTAAATACCATGTCAATAAGTGTTCTGGATTGTTTGGTTATCCTGGTGGGTCCTTTGATGATTTGCTGGTAATTAAATTTAGTCATGAGGCTTTTCAGTTTTTGTTTGTCTTTTTTATCAGACCAGTTGATATTAAAGTCACCATGAATTATTGTTTCTCTGTTCTTCTCAAGTTGTTTAACCAGATCACTTAATTCATTATAAAAGGAAGAGTTGTGTGACAGTGGGTTGTACACTACTGCAATGTTGAAATTCATTACCGGAGAGAGACATACATTAACAGCTAAACATTCAAGTGAAGTATTCAAATCAACCAGTTGACATTTATATTTGTCTTTGATGTAAATTAAAACACCTCCTCCCCTCCCTACCTGCCTGTCTTTTCTAAAACACTGGTAGCCCACAATATCGATCATATTAGTGTCTATGTTACTGTGTAGCCAGCTTTCTGAGAGACAAAGGTAGTCCAGATTTGAGTCCAACAGCAACACCGAAATCTCATCTCTTTTGGGGATTATGCTCCGTATGTTTAAATGTCCGCCGAGGATCCCCTTTGGTTTAGCCTTGGTGTCCCAAAGAACTCGTGCATGATTAACAGTTTGGAAAAATAAATGTTGTTTTTGCTTTTGTACAGCTCGGTTTTGTGCTAACCCAGTGGTCTGCTGTTTAATAGTGGCAGGTCCAGGGTTAAGGTGAATATCTCCTGCCAGAAGTAGCAGAACTAACAGAACTTTAATTGTATATCCTCTGCCATATTGTGATTTTTGCTTAACAGCCATGTTTGCCTTAATTTGGAAGTTTTTGCTCAGGGCTTTTAAAGACCACATAGAGTGTAGGGTGAGATGTCCAAGCCCAAATCCATACAGATAAAACTTTTTAACTTCACCTTTGGTTGAGTTTGTCGGAAAATCCTTCTTGTTGCAGGTCCAGACACACAAAGACAAAACGAAGAGGAAGTAGAGAAGTAGAGAAGGCTTATTAGTGGTGCCCATCAGCCCACTTTTTAATCCGGTGGCCGCCATCTTCAGTCTTTCTTGGAAAGAAGGAAAAAGAAAATCTGTGGATAGTAAAATAAATTCTGCTTATATCGCCAGAATCTGATCCGATCGTCCTCGAATCCAGCTGGGCCTCAGCTAGCCAACTAGCCCCTTCCGTTGCTGGTCTCGTTGCTCATAGTCGCAGATGAGTTTAAATACCTGGGGTCAACCATCCAAAGCAATGGAAAATGCACAAGAGAGGTGAAGAAGAGAGTGCAGGCAGGGTGGGGTGGGGGAAGACGAGTGTCGGGGTGATTTGTGACAGAAGGGTAGCAGCAAGAGTGAAAGGGAAGATTTACAAGATGGTAGTGAGACCTGCTATGATGTATGGTTTGGAGATGGTGGCACTGACAAAAAGACAGGAGATGGAGATGGAGATGGCGGAATTGAAGATGCTAAGATTTTCATTTTGGAGTGACTACGAGGGACAAGACTAGAAATGAGTATATCAGAGGAACAGCTCAGGTTGAGCAGTTTGGAGACAAAGTAAGAGAGGCAAGGCTGAGATGGTTTGGACATGTGCAGAGGAGGGATAGTGGATATATTCGACAAAGGATGTTGAAGATGGAGCTGCCAGACAGGAGGGAAAAAGAAGACCACAGAGAAGATTCATGGATGTAGTGAAGGAGGACATGGAGAGGGTTGGTGTTCCAGAGGAAGATGCAAGGGATAGGGTGAGATGGAGGCATATGAGCCGCTGTGGCGACCCCTCAAGGGAGAAAGAAGAAGATAAGGGCATAAGGACCTGTACCTACAGTATATAGTGCTTTTCTCATCTCAAGACCACTCAAGGTGCTTCACTAATACTAACCATCTATTCTAAGGACCTATAGGAGACAGATATCTAGGGACAATTTAGAATCACCAATTAACCTAACAAGTATGTCTTTGGATTGTGGGTGGAAACCGGAGCTCCTGGAGTAAACCCACACAGTACAAGGAGAACATGCAAACTCCACACAGAAAGGTTCCCACCCCTGCCAGCCTGGGAATTCAAACCAGGAACCTTCTAGCTGTTAGGCAACAGCGCTAACCACTGCACCACCATGCTGCCCAATTTATAGGAAAACAGTGATAAATTTACAAGCAAAAACTGAAAATTTAGGGGAAAAATCAACATTTTCAGTGAAAAATTACATATTTAAAAAGGAAAAGTAATATATTTATGACTAAATACTCGTCATCTCCTTGTCTCGTGAGACAATGGGCTGTGCTGGGAGATGTCAGTTCACAGTGGGGTAGCGTCGACTGTGACTATAGAGTCCAATTCTGGAGTGGCAGTCTTTGTCACAGTAGCTGCAGGTGTAGGGTGTTGGCAGCAAGGGTCCTGTAGCTGCTCTTGCTCTCTGTCGCTCCTTTCTGCTGAGCCACTGCTGTTCCCACAGGGCCTCGGCTCTCTTTAAGCCTATCCGCACTATGTGGCACCAATTGCTGTGATTGTCTGCAGCTGCTTCCCATGAAGCAGGGTTGATCTCTGCTAACTTCATGTCTCTCTTGCACACATCCTTGTAGCGCAGCATTGGGCGACCAACTGGTCTGGAGCCTAACATGAGCTCAGCATAGAGGATGTCCTTTGGAAGGCGACCATCCTCCATGCGCCAAATGTGGCCGAGCCAGTGCAATCATCTCTGTGATACCATTGCGAACATGCTCGGGATGTTCGCATGCTCAAGGACATCCTTGCGTCGCACATATCATGGGGGCATTACTCCTTCTTCCCAGCACTGACAAAGGAGCTCATGGAGGTGGCGCAAGAGAGTGGACGTAGCACACTGCAGCACTTCTGCTGGGATGCCATCTCCTCCTGGAGCCTTGCCATGGGTAAGCTCAGCTCTTTCTTTGTTGGTAGTGTGTCATGCTCCTCCATGACAGAAAGTCTGGGGATGTTGTTGAGTGCTGCCTCTGTCACCACATTCTCTTTCAGGTAGAGATCTTGATAGTGCTCTGCCGATCGATCCATCTGTTTACTGTGATCTGTGATGGTCTTGCTGATGGATGACTTTAGAGGGGCTATTTTCCTAGCACTAGGTCCGAGGGCTTTTCTCATGCCTTCATAGACTCCTCATGTGTTCCTGCTGTTTGCAGAGTCTTGAATGCTATGACAAAGCTTCAGCCGGTACTGGTTGGCACAGTATCTAGCGGTTCTCTGAGCATTGTTCCTAGCTGTTTTCAGAGCAGTGAAGTTCTTCTCTGATGGCTCCCTCTTATAGTTCATCAAGGCATCATGTTTGGCATTAATGATGGGTTACATCTCTGAAAGACTCGCTTCGTATCAGTCTGGGTTCTGTCGTTCTTTCTTGCCGAATGTGGACAAGCCTGCACTATTGATGGTATCCAATGGTATAACTAGACTGGTCACACAATACTGACGCACTCTACAAGAAGGGACAGCGCAGGCTGTTCCTACTGAGGAGACTCAGGTCGTTTGGTGTACAAGGGGCGCTGCTGAAGACATTCTATGACACGGTGGTGGCATCAGCCATCACTTTTGGAGTGGTCTGCTGGGGCAGTGGCATTACTGCAGCCGATAGGAAGAGACTGAACAAACTGATCAAGAAAGCTAGCTCTTTCCAGGGGCAGCGCCTTGATCCGGTGGAGGAGATGGGAGAGAGAAGGACGGTGGCTAAACTGTCATCTCTGCTGGAGTCCGAGTTCCACCCTATGCAGGACATACTGAATGCACTGAGGAGCTCATTTAGCAGCAGACTACATCATCCCAGGTGCACAACCGAGAGGTTTCGCAGGTCCTTCCTACCGACGGCTGTCAGACTGTACAACCTAAGCAGGGCTGCTCGCAGAGATAGCAAAAAAGACGTAACAACCTAATAGTTTTTTTTAAATGCAAAAGATGCAATAGACTTACACAATGATCCCCTCCGGCATACAACTAGGAAAATACCGGTCGCTATGGAGGGTGAGAATATGTATGGGCACATAATCATACCATGTAGGATAACTAAGTAGACGGTTGTGCTGTTTCATCCCATCTAGCAACAATGCTCTGCACTGTGTGTGTTTATATATTTACATATTTATTCCATCTAGCTACAATGCTCCGCACTGGGTGTGTTTATGTTTATATTTATATTTATATTTATATATCTATATATTTATTCCACCTAGCTACAATGCTCCGCACTGTGTGTTTATATATCTACATATTATTCCATCTAGCAACATTGCTCCGCACTGTATGTGTTTATATATTTACATATTTATTCAACCTAGCTGCAATGCTCCGTACTGTGGGTGTTTATATATTAACATATTTATTCCATCTAGCTACAATGCTCCGCACTGTGTTTATATACTCATATATTTATCCCATCCAGCTACAATGCTCTGCACTGTGCACTGTGTGTCTGTGTGTATATATATATATATTTATAGTAATATGTACATATGTATATTAGCTGCTCTTGCTTGCTTGCTTTTTTTTTTTCTCTTGCCTTCTGATTGTTGCTCTGAGTGTTGCTTTCCCTGTGCTGTTGCAATCCTGGAATTTCCCCGTTGTGGGACTAATAAAGGCTTATCTTATCTTATCTTATCTTATCCCTCAGGAAATTCCACCTCTCTTCAGCAATCTCAGCTGCTGGCTGGCCCTCCATGGCCTTCTCAATGGCATCAGCAAAACTGAGCGCAGAGGTTGAGGTTGGATGTCATTGCGATGTTAATGCGTGGGAGGCCAGAACAGTTGGAGTGATGGAATTTCTTTGGCTGGAGACGTACTTTGCTGCGCACCAGAGTATGGTCCATGTCGTAGTCTGCACTATGATAGCTACGTGTGGTTAGTATGCTCTTTAGCTGGGCTCTCCTGGTGATGATTAAGTCCGGCTGATGCCAGTAATGGGACCTTGGATGCATCCAGGATACTTGGTGATATGGCTTAGTATTGAAGAAGGTTTTACTAATACAGAGCTTGTGATAGGAGCAAAGATCCAATAGTCTCTATCTGTTCTCGTTCATTCTGCCTACACCGATGTGCCCGATGCAGTCAGGCCAAGTCGTGGTTTCCATCCACTCTGGCATTGAAGTCCTCAAGCAAAAACAGTGGCTCAGATTCCGGTAACCTGCCAATGGCAGTGTCATTATCCTCGTAAAATTGGTCCTTGACCTCCAAGGCAGAGCAGAGGGTTGGGGCATAGATACTCATGATGTTCACAAAGCCCGTGGAAGTGAAAAGTCGTACGACGAGGATGTGTTCTGTACCATCAGGTGGCTGGATAGTTGACAGTAGGCTGTTCCTCACAGTGAATCCTATGCCGTGCAGACATACTTCACCTTCGGCTCTGCCCTGCCAGTAGAAGATGTAGTCCTTCTCGCGGCGTGTGCCACTTCCTCTGAGCCTGGTCTCCTGAAGAGCGGTGATGTTCACATTTAGCCTGGAGAGTTCTGTGTCAATGACAGCTGTTTTCCTCGAATCGTCGATCTGGTGCAAGTCATCAACCAGGCCAGGGCACGTAGTCTTGATGTTCCAGCTCGCAAGTTGCAGGGCTGGTAGTTTCTTCTTTCTTTTTCTTTTGCTTGGCGCAGTGTTACGGTCTGTTTGTTGAGCAATGACTCTAAGCTCCAGGCACCCACTGAAGCAGGCAGACCGTGGCGGGTCGGCACCTTATTGACCAGGGGCTGCCCAGATTAGGGCAGGCGGTAGCTGACCACTGGGACACGAAGCTCCCTCCCACCGTCGGAGGCAACCCATAGCATCCTACCCTTCGCCAAACAGGTTGGACTTATCACTTTTAACTGCTGCATCCTGTGTTGTTTCTGCTGCTTTGCAGCAGCACCGAAGTGGCCTCTCCGGGGCGCAGGACTGGGCAAAGTGTATGGAGACTCAGGGCTGCCCAGACTTCGGAGTCCCCCTCTCTGCCTCACTGGTGTAGCACAGAGGAATGTGAAGCAGTACATCTGGCACCAGATTGGCCGCAGGAGCTGCCAGAAGAAGGTCAATGATGCCACCTTTGGGGCTCCACTCCGGATTTTCCCTTAGGGTTGACTCCTGAAGCCTTTCCCATGAACGGGTGTGCCGCAAGGCAGCGGAGGTTTGAGATCAGGGTTTTCCTTCCCCTAGGTGAGCTGCCTTCCCAGGCTGACGAGCCCCTCCTACCCGGAGCTACTGGTTTTAAGGCACCAATTGCCCGCCTTTGCCCCTTCTCCTGTCAGTAAAAGCAGTTCCGCCGGGCTTAAGAAATAAGCCACGCGAGCAGGCGAGGAGTTGGGCTTTGGTTGTCAGAGGCTGTTTGAGATGCATGCCAGCTGGGAGCATTTTATAGATGGGGGGGGTCAACCCCCACTGCCAACCCCCTGGCTTTAACAACCCTTGGAAGCATGAGTAAATAACATGCAGAAAAAATGTAGAAAAAGATGTTGAAATCAAATGAAGATTTTGTAGATGTTTGTGATTCTGGTGGTTCTGTTTGCTAGCAAAGTCTGGATGTTTGTAGTTTTAGTGTTAGAGGACGAGGATGAAAATTAACAGAATAGTTAGTTAATTCTGCTGCATTAACCACAGAGTGTGACTGTGTCATCATGGTGATGGATGGCTGAGTGGTCACAGGTCAGTCAGAAATCCTCTGTCAAGAATGTTACCATTTTAAAGGCTTATTTATACCGGGGAACTGTAGCGAAAACAACGCGGGTGCCGGGCTGGAGTTTAGGCGGCGTGCAAGAAATATAAGACAGAATAATAAAGAGCGATGGCAAGAACCAAGCAGACCGCCCGTAAAATCTACTGGAGGAAAAAGCCCCCCAGGAAGCAGCTGGCCACCAAGGCTGCTCGAAAAAAGCGCTCCGGCCACCGGCGGAGTGAAGAAGCCTCACCGTTACAGGCCCGGTACCGTGGCTCTGAGAGAGAACCGTCGCTACCAGAAATCCACGGAGCTGCTCATCCGTAAGCTGCCCTTCCAGCGCCTGGTGAGGGAGATCGCTTAGGACTTCAAGACCGACCTGCGCTTCCAGAGCTCCGCCGTCATGGCTCTGCAGGAGGCCAGCGAGGCCTACCCGGTGGGTCTCTTCGTGGACACCAACCTGTGCGCCATCCACGCTAAGAGGGTCACCATCATGCCCAAAGACATCCAGCTGGCCCGCCGAATCCGCGGAGAGAGAGCTTAGACTTTCTGCTGCACATTCACCAACCACAATGCTCCGCACTGTGTGTCCATATACAGTATATATATATATATATATTTATAGTAATATGTACATATGTATACTAGCTGTTCTTGTTTTTTCTTGCCTTCTGATTGTTGCTCTGTGTTGCTATCCCTGTGCTGTTGCAATCCTGGAATTTCCCCATTGTGGGACTAATAAAGGCTTATCTTATCTTATCTTATCTTATTTCTTAGTAGAGTTATTATGATGCTGTTAGCTCAACCTGGGAAATATCTGACTAGATATTAGGAAAATATGCAATATGCAGTATTGTTGTTAAATACTGTGATAGTGATATGACTGGTGAAACTAATCCTTCAGTAGAGACCAGTCCGGTCACACATCTGTGGTGTCCTGCTCCATCTTGTGCTTCCTCCATCACTGTGGTGACGGTTTTCTGACCACAGGATGGGAAGTTGAACTGATGTTAGGCACTGACAGCTGTTCTGGTGAGAGTGTTTAACTAATTTACTGCATTACTGTAAACTGTTTCATGTCGCTGAAATCCCTTCAATATCACAGAAATTTCATTTAATCGACTTAGAGGTGAACTAGACTGTATTTTCATGAAAACAAATTTATTAAAAAAATTAATACATCGACAAAATGTTTAGAAATGTGCAGAATTAAAGTTTTTATATTCTTGAAAAACAATGTATTGATGAAAAATTACTTAAAAAATTTTTGCAGGTCCGAAATAATCATAATATTTACATTTGAGGGCTTGGACTATCAGACTCCGGTGGCCGGTAACATAGATATATATATAAATACTAGATAGCACATGGCTAACATTTTCATGGCCAATGGAGGCACTATATTCTTTAGGTAATTATAATGGTTGACCCCACCCGCAGCACTGTGATAATAACAGGATACACAAACAATTGTTAATTGTATTATTGTAATCATATCAGTATGCTATGTATATGGAATGTGACTAGCTTAGCGGCTAGCCATGTCTCATCTAGTGTTTATATAGATCCCCAACAGGACACATACAGCGGGAAAAACAAGGGCGTTTCTAGGATCAGAGCTTTAGGGGTGCTGAGCAGCCAATGAGCTCCACCACCACACACACACGCACACATGCACAATTTTGTTAGAGTTATCATCTTTCACATATCTCCTCCCTGGCTTCTAGTTTGTGAACATGGTACGTGATGATACATAAAAACAGTGACAGCTTGGATTTAATATTTTGCTTATACTAAAACAACAACAGCTTCTTTCTCTCAAATTCAAACAGTGTACAGTGGTTAATTGACAATGAAACCATTAAAGAAAAATGCCTGCTACTAGCTGTCTTAGCCAGTGCTGGACTGGGACAAAAAAATCGTCCCTGGCATTTTTGGTCCAATTTGTTATGTAGCAACATTCAACCATCACACTTAATGGTCTAACATTGTAAATTGTAAATTGCTGTTTTTAAGGACAGTGCAAGTTGATGAACATTGATATCGATCAATGTAAATTTGCCAGATTGTAGCCAGTGGCTAATTTCCGTCTGTTGTCCATGGGTTACAACAGAGGTCAGAATTATCCTACTTTTGCCCTTAACAAGTGAATCCCTGTGGTTTTGAAGAAAGAAAAAGAAAGAAAGAAAGTTTATTATTGTCAAAAGGTAGTGCTCCCCCAGATCGCGGGATATAAGACCCAAACGCAAGACTTTAGTTTGCAGATTTATTAACATAAAAATAAAGATGCAGCTAGTGAGCTGGCAACAAAAGGCTAAACTGAGACAGGGTCGGCAGGATTCAAAAGACACAGATGTACAGGGTGGCAGAAACAGAAGCGTTGCATCACGTCAAATAACTTAAGGACGTCGCCCCCAGCTATAGGGCGGCGTCCCTTAAATAGAGCAAAGATAATTAATAATATCATAAACAGCCGTGAATAATCAAGAAATTAAGACATGAAACAAGCTAAGTGTAAACGGAAGTAAACAAAAGGCGCTGTCAAAATAAAAGCCCAAACCAAAATAATGACAGGAATAAACTACAAGACCATGATGATAATAATACTAAGGATGACCATAACGGACTAAGGCTAAGACAGGAATAATAATAATAATATGAAACCAGAAACTAAGGACAAGGCATGGAACATGATTAATACTAATAGTAATAATAATGATAAATACAGAAAATCCCCAAAAATGAGCTAAAGGCGAGGATGCGACCTGAGACTCATGTCCTGGTAACAAGAAAATGTAAATTACAAAACAAGGCGAGGATATGAGCTCAACCCACAACTTGACAATTATCTATTCTGCGTAAATATTATATCAGAATTTTAAAGTCTCAAAATTTTCCAAAGGTGCAAAACTGAGAAAAAGCTACACAATTACAAGGAAAAACATAAGATAATATAAGATAAGCCTTTATTAGTCCCACAATGGGCAAATTCCAGGATTGCAACAGCACAGGGGTAGCAACACTCAGAGCAATAATTTAGAAGATAAGAAAATAAGAGCAGTGAATATACATATGTACACATAAATATATAAATATATATGTATATACACAGTGTGGAGCATTGTAGCTAGATGGAATAAACAGCATAACCGTCTATTTAGTTACCATTCATGGTATGAATATGTACCCATACATATTGTCACCCTCCATAGCGACTGATATTGTCCTAGTTGTATACTGGAGGGGACCATGTGTGTAAGTCTGTTGCGTCTTTTGCATTCAATACTATTAGGTCGTCACATTTTTTTTTGCTTTCTCTGCGAGCAGCCCTGCTTAGGTTATACAGTTTGACAGCCGTAGGTAGGAAGGACCTGCGAAACCTCTCGGTCACGCATCTAGGATGATGTAGTCTACTGCTTAATGAGCTCCTCAGTGTGTCCGGTATGTCCTGCATAGGGTGGGACTTGGACTCCAGCAGAGATGACAGTTTAGCTACCATCCTTCTCTCTCCTATCTCCTCCACTGGGTCAAGGCGTTGCCCCAGGACAGAGTTAGCTTTCTTGATTAGTTTGTTCAGTCTCTTCCTATCAGCTGCTGTAATGCCGTTGCCCCAGCAGACCACTCCAAAAGTGATGGCTGATGCCACCACCGTGTCATAGAATGTCTTCAAGAGCACCCCTTGTACACCAAAAGACCTGAGCCTCCTCAGTAGGAACAGCCTGCGCTGTCCCTTCTTGTAGAGTGCGTTGGTATTGTGTGACCAGTCTAGTTTATTGTTCAGATGAACACCCAGGTACTTGTAGGATGTCACCATCTCAATGTCTGTTCCCTGGATGTTTATTGGTGCTGTGAGGGGTTGTCCTTGCCTGCGGCAGTCCACCACCAGCTCCTTAGTTTTCCTCGCGTTGATCTGGAGGCAGTTCCGATGGCACCAGTCCACGAAGTCCTGGATAAGTTCTCTGTACTCAGCTTCATCTCCGTTGGAGATGAGGCCGGTGATCGCAGAGTCGTCAGAGAACTAATGTAGATGGCAGTGTGTTGTGTTGTGTGAGAAGTCTGCAGTATAAAGGGTGAACAGGAAGGGAGCCAAAACCGTTCCCTGGGGGGCCCCCGTGCTGCCGATGATCGTGTCGGACACACAATCCCGGGTTCTCACAAACTGTGGCCGGTTAGTGAGGTAGTCCAGGATCCATGATGACAGGTGCTGGTCCACCCCTGCGCACAGCAGCTTGTCCTTCAGGATCATCAGTTGGATGGTATTGAAAGCACTGGAGAAGTCAAAGAACATGATCCTCACCGCATTCCCAGGCTTCTCCAGGTGGGACAGAGAACGGTGAAGGAGGAAGATCACTGCATCCTCCACCCCAATGCCATGCTGGTAGGCGAACTGGAGTGGATCCATCGCTGGTCCCACCAAGGGGCGGAGGTGAGCAAGGAGCAGTCTCTCCAGGGTCTTCATCATGTGAGACGTCAGGGCCACTGGCCTGTAGCTGTTCAGGTCTTTGGGGTGGGAAGTCTTTGGTACAGGTACCACACAAGATGTTTTCCACAGCTGTGGTACCCTCCCCAGCTTCAGGCTCAGGTTGAAGATGTGCTCCACAAGCCCACACAGCTGGTCTGCGCAGGACTTGAGGAGCTTCGCGCTGATGCCGTCCGGTCCCGAGGCCTTCCTCGCCTTGATCTTCCTCAGCTCCGTCCTCACCTGTGTCTTAGTGAGGGTCAGGTTGGGGGGCTTTGTGCTGGGAGTGGGGGGGTGTTGGTGGAGTGGGGTGTGGACAGCAGGGCTCGATGACTTTAGATGCAGCAGTGGTTGGTGTGCAGTCGGCAGGGAGGGCGGTTGGTCAAACCTATTAAAAAACAGGTTCAGATTGTTCGCCCACTCCCTGCCCCCCGTGGCCTGGGAGGAGGTATTCTGGAGCCCAGAGATGGTTTTAAGTTTTCTCCAGACCCCGCTGATGTCGCTCTGTTGCAGCTTGTCCTCCATCTTCTTCCTGAAGCTGTCCTTGCCTTCTCTGATCTTCCTCCTCAGCTCCCTCTGTACGGACTTCAGCATCTCCCTGTTCCCCGACCTGAAGATCCTCTTCTTCTCTCTCAGAAGTGTTTTTATCTCAGGGTTGATCCAGGGTTTGTTGTTCGAGCAACACCATATGGTCTTGGTGGGTACGGTGTTGTCCACACAGAAGTTGATGTAGTCCGTGATGGTGTGAGTGAGGCCATCGATGCCCTCACCATGTGGATCGCAGACCTGCTCCCAGGCAGTGGTTTCAAGACAGTCCTTTAAAGCGTCCATTGCCTCCTCAGACCATATCTTCACGGTGCATATGATCGGAGGTTGTCTATGTACTAGGGGTTTGTACACCGGCAGGAGATGAACCAAGTTGTGATCCGATCTCCCGAGTGGGGGGAGTGGTGATGAGGTGTACGCCTCCTTAGTGTTAGCATAGAATAAGTCCAGTGTTTTGTTGTCTCTAGTGTGGCATGTGACATACTGGGTGAACGTGGGCAGAATGGGGGACAGTGAAATATGGTTGATTGAAATCACCTGAGATGAGGAGAAGAGCATCTGGGTGTTCTGTCAGCAGCCTGCCAGTTACTGAATGGATGGCATCACGCGCTGTCCCAGTGTTCGCCGTCGGATTTGCATAAATAACAATGCAGATCACGTGTGAGTATTCCCTCGGGAAATAGGTAGGCCGCATGCTAACAGCTAGCAATTCAATGTCTTTGCTGCAGTGATGTTGTTTAACCGTGATATGTCCCGGTCTGCACCAGCTGTTATTGACATCCATTATCACTCCTCCGCCCCTTGCCTTCCCACTGTCTGGTGTCCGGTCTGCCCGTATTGCGTGGAAACCCTCCAGTTCGATGTTAGCATCTGTTGCTAGTTCTGTTAGCCACGTCTCAGTAAACAACATCAAGCTAATCTCTCTGAAGACGCTCTGGTATCGAGCCATAGCCGCTAGCTCACCTGTCTTATTGAGTAGCGATCGAACGTTCCCCATAATAATGGATGGAAGGACGGGTCTGTACCTTATATTTCTCACCCGCCATCTTGCTCCAGCACGGCATCCACATTGTTTCTGTCTTATTTCACCCGGTATGTCGAGGTCTTGTGCTAGCATCTTGGTCTGGTTAAGTGCTAACAGCTGGTCTCTGCTGTAACGTATCCTGCTAAAAACAGTGGCTCCGTCTGCCGGCTCAGGAGACATTTGGGCGATCCGTGTGTCCGTCCGATGTATAAGGTGTTGCCAGATCAGAAAGATTAGCAAGAGAAGCCAGATAAAATTAAATTAAATTAAAATTAAATCACCCTTTATTGTCATTCAACTGTACAACCAGTCATGTACAGTAGAACGAGATTGTGCTTTACCTATCTACTGTGTTAATCACACACACCCCAAGTGTAGAATCAGAGGGCCGCTGCCATGCAAGGCGCTGCCACAAATTTCCCTCCTCCATTCCATTATTGCTGAGCACCAAGCTGGACAGCAGGAAGTTCCACTTTCATATGGTCTTCGGCATGATCCGGCCGGGATTTGAACCCCTGCCTCCCGGGTGTGGGGCGGATGCTCTACCAACTGAGCCACCACAGTTGCTCAGATAGTAAATAGAAATAGGAAGAAATTGATCCGCTGTTGCAAAAAGGCAGCCTACTCGTGTGGCGCTGGAAGTAATAGAGTAAAAACAAGTACAAAGTAAAAACAACATCACAAACATATACAGTATACAATAAAAGCTTCAAATTTACAAGAATAACATAACAAATTTATAGGGACAAATGCCCGTTTATTTAAAATACGTACTAAATTCATGGGAGAAAAAAATGCAAAATTACAAGAAAAATAACCTTGAATTTAAAAGATAAAAGTTACAAATTCATGGTAAAAGTTTCAATTTGAGGAAAAATTTCACATATGTACAATTACAGTCATTGCGAATGTAAACACAGGAAGCTATTTAAAAGATTTAGTGAATTCATTAAGAAAAACATCAACATCAAGTTCCTCGGAGTGCAGATCTCGCAGGACCTGACCTGGAGCAAGAATTCCTTGGGGATCAGGAAGCAGGCTCAGCAGAGACTGCACTTCTTGAGGAAACTCAAACAGGCCTCTCTCCCCATCTGCATCCTCAGGACCTTCTACAGAGGTGTGGTGGAGAGTGTTCTGACGTACTGCATTGCTACATGGTACTCCAGCTGCAGTATGTCAGACAAAAAAGCCCTGCAGAGGATAGTCAAGGGGGCTGAGAGGGTAATTGGAGTCTCCCTCCCCTCTGTCCAAGAACTTTTTCAGAACCGTTGTAGAAGCAGGGCACTGAACATTGTCAAGGACCGTTCTCACCCTCTGTATAAACACTTTGAACTTCTTCCATCTGGTAAACTATTCCGGAGCATCAGAGGCAGAACCACCAGACTGATCAACAGCTTCCTTCCACAAGCTGTCAGGATGCTGAACAGTTGACCCGGAATCTCTCATACACACTACTGCACCTACGGACATTTTGTATATTATTTGTATATTATAGTTAGTTAGTTTTTTTCCCCAAGTATGTCTCAGGGATGTGTGAATGGATGGGGGGGTGGGGGGGGGGGGTGGGGGGGTGGAGCTATGTGGGAGTGTGTCTTAAATCATGCTACTTCTATTTATATGGATGCCGAGAGAAACGCAATTTCATCTTGCCTGCACTACAGTTGTATGTACAGCAATATGACAATAAAGTTTGATTTGATTTGAAAAAGAAAATTAATAAATTGTTGAGACAAAGGTCAGAAAATCACAAGAGAAATGTAGTTCATTTGCATTAATTAAAAAATAAGGAAATAAAGATGACGGAAAATTATTGAGGCAAACATGCAAAGATGGAAGAAAAAAAGATGCCAGTTTATGATACAAAAGTCATAAATTCAAGAAAAAAAAATGTCAATCCATGAGCAAAACTTTTTCAAGTTTCAATTTTCATGAAGTTTCAAAATTTTCTTAAAAAGTCTATACTTTAAAAAAATAATAAAAATCTTAGGCCTCAGTTGGTCAGGGTTGACTATGGATGAAGGCCTAAAATATTCTTTTTTTCTTTCCCAAAGATTTTCTAAAAAAGTCTATAATTTAAAAAAAAGAATAAAAATAATCATAAAGAAAAGTAGATAATGTATGAGAACTCTCCAAATTCACATACAAAATTTCCACATTTTCATTAAAGAAAAAAAAATCCTCTAATTTAGGTTTTAGAGTAGCCTGAAACTGTACACAAGTAAACGTAGGTTATCTTTAGAATAGAATAGAATAAGCTTTATTGCCATTGTACAGTTGTACAGTACAACAAAATTGTGGGTGCTCCACCAGGCTACTGCGCAATAAAGAAAGAGAGAAGGATTAGATAAAACACAGTTACAGAACACACGATTAAACCCACGATTGAAATAAAAATAATCCAGGATTATGGAAATATACACAGGTATGGTAGTGGCTTCACAGGTGGAACTATATACAGTCATGTGAAAAAATTAGGACACCCCATTAAATATTCACTTCTTTATTAAGAAATGTTCACATATCCATGTCTAACCTTGTTTTTGTTTTTATTTGCATTTTTAACTTTTATTTTAGCCATTTTAAGTGGGAATGAATGTGGGGGTGTCCAAATTTATTCCTCACTCTTTGTTTAGAATTACATTTTACAGAAAATTTGAAAAAAATTCTTTCATTTTTAATTGTTTAGTTGTATTACATGAATCTCCCAGTATTTTTAACATTGATATTAAATAGCCATATGTTCAAATATGTAAAAGAAAAACACAAGCTTATACAGGGTGTCTTAATTTTTTCACATGACTGTACATAAGATTGCGGGGTGCAGAGCACACAATTGAATAAAATGGCCCAAGGATTATGGAAAATATGCACAGGTATGGTAGTAGTTTCACGGATGGGTCAGTATACATAAACGTGCGGTGTGCAAAGACAGGTGTGTTATTGTGATAATTAAAAGGTCCTCAGTTCTGTGCATGTGAGCGTTCGGGGGGGAGGGGGGCTCTGACTGCAGTTTGGATGGTCCAGGGGAAGAAACTGTTTGTCAGTCTGGAGGTGTGGGACCTGGTTGATCTGAACCGTCGTCCAGAGGGAAGTAGGTCAAACAGGTGGTGGGCGGGATGCGAGGGGTCTCCTGTGATGGCCTTGATCTTTCTGAGACAGGAGGATTTGGAGATGTCTTCCAGGGAGGGCAGAGGGCCACTGATAATTTTTTGGGCAGTGTTGATGACCCTCTGCACAGCCTTCCTATTCTCGGCCATGGAGCCTGTGTACCACACACACCCAGACAGTCGGTGAGCACGCCCGCCACTGAGCAGCAGTAGAAGGCCAGCAGCAGCTTCTGGTCCAGGTTGTTCTTCCTCAGGACACGGAGGAAGTGCAGCCGCTGCTGGGCTTTCTTCACCAGGGCCTTGGTGTTGACAATCCAGGAGAGGTCAGAGGAGATGTGGGTGCCCAGAAACCTGAAGGTGGGGATGGTTTCCACGCAGTCGCCATTCATGGGGGAAGGGGGGGTCCTGTCTCTTCTTCCTGAAGTCCAGTATGAGTTCTTTCGTTTTTTGGATGTTCAGTTTCAGGTTGTTTGCTTGGCACCACAGCAGATTCTCTACCTCCGCCCCGTATGCCTTCTCATCGTCATCGGTGATGAGCCCAACCAAAGTGGTATTGTCCGTATACTTCACGATGACGGTAGTTAGGTGGGTTGGAATACAGTCAAAGATGAACAGGGAGTACAGTAGAGGGCTTAGCACACAGCTCTGGGGGGAGCCCGTGCTGAGAGACCGTGTGGAGGAATGGCAGGGGCCGAGTCTGACTGTTTGTGGGCGGTTGGTGAGAAAGTTTTTTATCCAGGAGCAGGTGGGGGGATCTGGAAGAGGTGCAGTTTATTGATCAGGGTGTCTGGGACGATGATGTTGAAAGATGAGCTGTAGTCCACAAAGAGCATCCTCATGTAGCTCTTTTATTACTATATTATTACTCAAATATACATAAGAGTAGTTACCCCAAAATAGTTAGGAAGTTACTGAGATGTGACTTTAATCTGGACAGTTTGAGGTTTTTCTCCTAAATTTATAGCAGTTTTATTTTAAATTTACTACTTTTTCCAACAGGTTCAGGTTACTTTATTTATACCCATAGGTAGATTTGTTTTGCATTCGAGTGACATCCTTGTAAACACATATTTACAAAACACAATTATATGCAACATGAACACAACACAAGCACACTTGAAGCTGACTATAGATACGATAAAAGTACTCAAGGTTCCACCAATCAGGACATAAAAGAAAGATAAGAGAGGAGGGTTACAGTAAAAAAAAAGTTAAAAACAAACTAAAAGAAATTAGAAACCCAACAAAAAGTCTAAAACCCAATAAAAGATTTGAAACCGAATAAAAAAAAAAAACGTACATAAATAAATACTGTATAGAGTAAATTCATAAATAGATAGATAAATTATGTGCAATGTATTGCTACAGCTTGTTCAACTCTGTGACAGCAGCAAGAACAAAATTGTTTTTGTAGCGCTGAGTTTTACATCTTGGGACAACAAACCTCCGTCTGGAGGCAAGAAGCTGAAAGTGGCAGTGCAAAGGGTGGGAGTCATCATTTAAAATGGAGGTAGCAATCCTCTGTACCTGTCTGGTGTACAGGGATGTCAGGCTCAGCTGTGACTCACCAAGCAAACGACTGGACCATCTAACTACCTGGTCTATGGATTTCCAATGTTTCAGTTTTATCTGACCAAATGATGACACTAAAGAAAAAGAAAAAATAGATTCAATAAAAGCCCGATAAAACATAGTCATTATAGTTTGGTCAATATGAAACTGCGAATGTTGCTGACCCTTTTTGCATACCATTTCACAGTTCTCTTCAAAGTTTAATTTACTACCAATGATAGTCCCAAGATATTTGTAAGACTGCGCACACTCAATGGTCTGACCTTTTAGTAAAGTGACTTTGTGCCTGGGAGTTTTCCTCCTAAAACCAATAATCATATCTTTAGTTTTTGTCATGTTCAGCTGCAGGTAGGAATCCTCACACCAGTGAACAAAATCATCAATTACTGGACAGTGGCTGCTCTCACCATCCTGAAGGAGACTGACAATAACTGAATCATCAGCATACTTTATGTGTCTGTTGTCATGTCTGCTCTGACACATTTTTGTGTACAGGATGAAGGGTAGTGGTGACAACACACACCCCTGAGGAGAGCCAGTAGAAGAATACTTTTGGTCAGACAGTGTACTGTTGACGCTTACTCTCTGTGTCCTGTTGGTTAAAAAATCCAGAATCCAACCCACCAGATTATTACTCAAATCAAATTGTTGCAGGAGCCTTTCAACTAAAATGTGAGGCTGGATTGTATTAGAAGCAGAAGAAAAGTCCACAAATAAAAGCCTGGTGTGTGTCCCATTAAAATCCAGATGTTTAAAAAGCATGTTAAGCAGAGTGACAGTGGCATCCTCCACTCCTCTATATGAGGCCTGTATACAAACTACAAAGGATCCAGTACATGTTTAGTTTGCTTTAGTACCTCAAATCTGACCAGTTTTTCAAAAATTTTCATTAAAACTGAAGTCAAGGCAACTGGTCTAAAATCATTTACCGTTTTAGGACAGCTGGATTTTGGAACAGGGACAACCGCAGCATCTTTCCAGACCTTAGGCACATGTTGTGTCTGTAAAGACTTATTAAAAATGTAGTGAAATACAAGACTCAGTTCATGTGCACAGGACTTTACCAAGCGCCTACATACAGTACATTATCAGGACCATGATTTTTGTTCACTTTTACAACACAGAATGCCTTTTTTAATATCCTGCAGCTCAATGTTAACGTGCTGATTGTCTTTGAGTTTCTGTTTCAGTTGCTGGGTTTCTGTGCTGAAATCAAAAGAATCAAAACGACCATAAAAACAATTAACAGCATCAGCCAGCTCTGTGTCTGAATTAAAACCATCTAAAAACGCATAATTACTGCACTCTGTGCTCTGAAGGCCTGCAATAGTTTTCATACTAGCCCAGCTGAACCAAGCTTCTTTGCTGCCATCTTGCTTTCCAATTCTGATTTATAATTCTGTTTTTGCTTTTAAAATTTCAGACTTAAGATCTTTTGTGGCAACCTGCAGGTCGGAAACAATCCCCTGTTTAAAGGCAGGTGCTTTGCTCTGTAAGCAGGATTTAACTGATTTACTAACCCATGGTTTGTTGTTGGGATATATTTTGACACGTTTACATGGAATAATCATATCCCTGCAAAAAGCCATGTAGGAACATGTCACGTCCACCAAAGAGTCCAAATCATCCCCGCAGGACAGTGTAAACACCTCCCAGTCCATACAGTTAAAACATTCCTGGAGGCAGAGCACTGAGTCATCTGTCCAGACCTTTATGTCCCTGGTCTTCATCTTCTCTCTTTGGAGAACAGTTTTATATGTGGGCAGCAAATGTACACAGTTGTGATCTGAGAAGCCTAAAGGAGGAAGAGGAAGAGATTTGTAGACCCCCTCTATAGATCCGTAGCAGAGGTCCAGTAGTGATAAAAGTTTTTAAGTGTCTTCTTTAAAGACACATGGTTAAAATCCCCAAGGATAAAATTTGGAGCCTCCAGGGAAATCAACTGCAACCACTGTACCACATCAAAAACAGTGCTGGAGGCGGAGGCAGCATCCACCCTCGGCTGAACGTACACAGTCGTTATAAAAAGTTGGGGGAACTCGCAAAGTAGATTAAAGGGGTGTAGCGAGATGGACAGAAGTTCCACATCTGGCGTACAGATGCACTCTCTGACTGTGACAGATGTACAGTACTGTTTATTAACATACAAACATATTCCGCCTCCGAAGCCATCAATAAACAGGTCTGGGTCCTGGCCATGATCCGTAAGCCACGTCTCCGAGTAAGCTACAGCACAGCAGTTCTTGAAGTCCTTCTGATATTGGACAGTTCCCTGAATTTCATCCACTTTAGAAGAAGAAGCCATCTCTATTGTCATTCAGTCCATACAGCCAATCATGTACAGTAGAATGAAATTACGTTTCTCTTTTCTACAATGTTAATCACATGTAGAATCAGAGGGGTCGCTGCCATGCAAGGCACTGCCACAAACAACTTCTCCTCCCCCCATTCTATTATGTTGAGCCCCAAGCTAGAAGGCGGGAAGTACCATTTTTATATGGTCTTTAGTATGACCTGGCTGGGACTTGAACCTCCAACCTCCCGGTTGTGGGGCGGATGCTCTATCAACTAGGCCACCACTATTTCTCAGGGATTGTACGTTCCCCACAATAATGGAAGGAAGAGGAATGCGGTTCAGCTGGCATCTCCTCAGGCATAATCTTACACTTCCACACATTCTGTGTTTCCTCCTCTTGTCTCTCTTTGCATTGCTGTGTCCATGAAAGTTTCTTAAAATAATGTCAGGCAGTTGCGGTGCAAACTCAGTCACAGACGCTAAATTATCCATGTTTAGCTGCAGTAACATGTCTCTGGAATACTGCATTCTTATCGGCGTGACAGCACTGAATTCCCAGGCAAAAAGCCGGTAGAAAAGGAGCCACAGTGCAATAAAGAGACGAAAATTCATATTGATGGAACCAAGGAGCTCTTTGTTATATAGTCCACATACATTCAAGGACAAAAACGACACATAAAATTACATTAAAATACATAAAAACAGAGACTAAAATACGCCAAACTTTTCACCCACTGCTGGTCGCTGCATGTGTATGTGCCCGCATGTAAATTTGAAAGATTTTTTTTTCCACTTAAATCAACTTTTTCTCAAAATTTGTGTATAATGCTAATTTAGGTTTTTTTTTCTTGTAACATTTGAGGCTTTATTCTCATAAATTTGTGAGATTTTCCTCAAAAATTAAAAATCAAAAATAAAATGAGCAAAGATGCAGTATTTTCTATTATATTATAGGCTATTTATAACCTATTAATAGCCCTTTTTCCAACCCCCACCCCAGGTGAAAACCTCACGTACTTTGAAACCTAAATGTCTGCAGGTATGCATACTTTCACTGAATAAATTCAGACAGACCCAAAATCTGTACATAACTTTGCAGAATATTCAAGCTGAGCCAGGCGCCATACAGTACCTGTAGAAGAGCTGCAGCGACCTCCTGTCTGCTCACCTTTCCCACTATTGGGATAGGGAGAGCCTGGGGTGATGAGTGAGAGGAGGAATCATACCATTTGTATAGCGGGGGGTGTTTTCATTTTCATTTTTAAAAAGTTTAAACCACAAACTACTGAATATGTCCATCCATCCATCCATCTTCTACCGCTTTTCCGGAGGTCCGGGTCGCGGAGGCAGCAGTTCAGGCAGACAAGCCCAGACTTCCCTCTCCCCAGCCACCTGCTCCAGCTCTTCAGAGAGGATACCAAGGCGTTCCCAGACCAGCTGGGAGACAGCTCTCCACCAAGTCCTGGGTCTGCCCCGGGGTCTCCTCCCAGTGGGACGTGCCTGAAACACCTCAAGTGGGAGGCGTCCAGGAGGCATCCTAATCAGATGCCCATACCACCTCCACTGACTCCTTTCAATGTGGAGGAGCAGTGGTTCTACTCTGAGCCTCTCCCGGATGACTGAGCTCCTCACCCTATCTCTTAGGGTGAGTCCAGCAATCCTGCGGAGAAAGCTCATTTCAGCCGCTTGTATCCACGATCTTGTTCTTTCGGTCATTACCCAAAGTTCGTGACCATAGGTGAGAGTAGGAACGTAGATTGACTGGTAAATCGACAGCTTTGCCTTAGAACTAAGCTCCCTCTTCACCACAACAGACCGGTACAACGTCCGCATCACTGCATATCTCTCCGGTTCTGGCCTCCCTTCATTGGCTTCCCATAGAGTTTAGAATTAAGTTTAAAATCCTTCTTCTTACTTACAAAGCTCTAAACAATCAGGCTCCTTTTTATTTAAAAGATCTGATATTACCGTATTATCCTAACAGAGCACTACGCTCCCAAAATGCAGGATTACTTGTAATACCTAGAATCTCCAAAAGTACAATGGGAGGCAGAGCCTTCAGTTATCAAGCTCCTCTCCTGTGGAATCAGCTGCCAATCTGGATTCGGGAGTCAGACTCGATCTCTGTTTTTAAGAATAGGGCTAAAACCTACCTTTTTGATATAGCCTACAATTAGGGAGGGATCATGTGTTTCTGAACCCTCCCTTAGTTATGCTGCTAATAGGTTTAGTCAGCCGGGGGACCTCCAGTAATGCACTGGGCCTCACTCCTTTCCTCACTCTCAATGAAATATTTTTTTTTGCTGGTCATTAACATTTGTTTGTTCTCTCCCATAGATTGAGTCCCCATTGTGCTGTTTGCTCTCTACATGTCTGTTCTTTTCTTCTTCTCTATCCCCTCACCCCCCAGCCAGTCGCAGCCGATGACTGCCCCTCCCTGAGCCTGGTTCTGCTGGAGGTTTCTTCCTGTTAAAAGGGAGTTTTTCCTCTCCACCGTCGCCAAGTGCTTGCTCACAGGGGATCGCCTGATTGCTGGGGTCTTTCTGCAACTGTGGGGGTTCCCCCTACAGTTGATAGTGCTATGAGATGACTGTTGTTGTGAAATGGCACTATATAAATAAAGTTGAATTGAATTGAATTGAATTAGATGCTGCTCCGATCCGTCTGTCAATCTCTCGCTCCATTTTCCCCTCACTCGTGAACAAGACCCCAAGATACTTAAACTCCTCCACTTGGGGCAGGAGCCTGTTCCCAACCCGGAGAGGACAATCCACCTTTTTCCGGCTGAGGACCATGGACTCGGACTTGGAGGTGCTGATTCTCATCCCAGCCGCTTCACACTCAGCAGCAAACCGTCCCAGCAAGAGCTGTAGGTCATTGCTGGATGAAGCCAACAGGACAACATCATCTGCAAACAACAGAGATGACATGAAAGCTTTCTACTGAATATGTTTTGGATGTTATTTCAGCTTGTCAAAGAAAATTTTATAATCACAACTTTTCTCACTCCAATTTTTAGGGGTGCTGAGTTTCAATTTAGGGGTGCTACAGCACCCTGAAAAAGGCCTAACACTGCCCATGGGGGAAAATAAGCATTGAACACATCAACATTTTTCTCATTAAATGTATTTCTAATGGAGCCATTGACCTGAGATTTTCACCAGATATCAGTAACAACTCAAGTAATCCATACATATGCACAAAGAAATCAAGGCAACTGTGCTCACAAAAAAAGGATATTTAATAAAGTGGAATGGCACAGGAAATAAGTAAGAATTCCTTGGAGATTAGGAAGCAGGCCAGCAGAGACTGCACTTCTTGAGGAAACTCAAACAGGCCTCTCTTCCCATCTGCATCCTCAGGACCTTCTACAGAGGTGTGGTGGAGAGTGTTCTGACATACTGCATTGCTACATGGTACTCCAGCTGCAGTATGTCAGACAAAAAAGCCCTGCAGAGGATAGTTAAGGGAGCTGAGAGGGTAATTGGAGTCTCCCTCCCCTCTGTCCAAGAACTTTTTCAGAACCGTTGCAGGAGCAGGGCACTGAACATTGTCAAGGACCGTTCTCACCCTCTGCATAAACACTTTGAACTTATGCCATCTGGCAAACGATTCCGGAGCGTCAGAGGCAGAACCACCAGACTGATTAACAGCTTCCTTCCACAAGCTGTTAGGATGCTGAACAGTTGACGCGGAATCTCTCATATATACTACTGCACCTACGGACATTATGTATATTATTTGTATATTATAGTTCTGGTTAGTTTTTCAAGTATGTCTCAGGGATGTGTGAATGGATGTGGTGGGGTGGGGGTGAGGGTGAGGGTGTGTGTGAGTGTGTCTTAAATTATGTTCTTTTACTTATATGGATGCCGAGAGAAACGCAATTTCATCTTGCCTGCACTACAGTTGTATGTACAGCAATATGACAATAAAGGTTGATTTGCTTTATTTTGATTTTGATTTGAAGTATTGAACACGCTTGGTGAAATTCATTTAATATTTATTAGAAAAGCCTTTGTTGGTAATAACAGCTACCAGATGCCTCCTGTATGGAGAAACTATGTGCAAGCATTGTTCAGGAATAATTTTAGCCCATTCTTCCACACAAACTGTCTTCAAATCTTGAAGGTTCTGTGGGTGTCTTCTACGAACTCTGATATTCAGTTTGTTCCATAGATTTTCAATTGGATTCCCATCAGATGACTGACTGTATCATTCTAGCAGCTTTATTTTCCTTCTCTGGAGCCTGTTGAGAGTTTTATTTTGGCTGTGTGTTTGGGATCATTGTCTTGCTGAAATGTCCATCCTCATTTCATCTTCGGCATCTTGGCAGATGTCAACATGTTCTTACCAAGGATGTCTCTGTACATTTTTCCATTCATCTTTCCTTAAATTATATGAAGTCTGCCTGTGCCATGTGCTGAAAAATGCCCCCACAACATGATGGGATGTGCAGTGCCATTTCTCCTCCAAACATGCTATGTGTTGTGGCATCCAAAAAGTTCAATTTTGGTCTCGTCTGACCAGACTATATTCTCCCAGTATTTTACTGGCTTGCCCAAATGTTGTGCAGCAAACTTTAAATGAGCTTCAACATGCTTTTGATTCAGCAGCGGCATTTTGCGAGGTGAACAGGTAGAGAACCCATGTTGGTTGAGTACATTACTTATTGTTTTCTTTGAAACACCAGTACCTGCTAACTCCAGGTCTTTCTGGAGGTCTCCATGAGTGGCCTTTGGTTCTTGGATAATTTTTCTGATAATTTTTTTGACTCCTCTGTCAGAAATCTCGCAAGGGGCTCCTGGTCATGGCCAGTTTATGGTAAAATGGTGTTCTTTCCACTTCTGAATGATGGTTCCAACAGTGCTCACTGGAACATTCAGCAGTTTAGAAATGCACCTGTAACCAATACCATCATTATGTTTTGCAACAAAAAGGTTGCTAAGGTCTAGAGAGAGCTCTTTGCTTCGTCCCATCATGAGTTCTTTGTGGTGTGACAATTCACAGACCTTTTTAAAGGCTATCAGTCAGGACTTAATCATCCATCCATCTTCTTCCACTTAATCCTTTTTGGGTTGTGGGGGGGCTGGAGCCTATCCCGCATCTTTGGGCAAAAGGCAGGGTACACCCTGGACAGATCGCCAGTCCATTGCAGGGCCAACACAGTGAGACAGACAACCATTCACTCTCACAGTCATACCTAAGGACAATTTAGAATCCCCAGTTTGATGCCAATTAACTTAACTTGCATGTTTTTGGCATGTGGGAGGAAACTGGAGAAATCTAGGAGTAAACCCACGCAGACCAGCTGAAATTAATTTTGCACTGATGGGGGATGGGATGGCTTCCCAAATTCTGATGTATTTCAGCTGGTTTCTTGGCTTTCTATGCCTTTTTGCACTCTTTTTCTTAATGTGTTCAGTACTTTCCCTGTGTCATTCCACTTTATTAAATATAACTTGTTTTGTGAAGACAGTTGCCTTGATTTCTTTGTATGTATGGATTACTTGGGTTGTTACTGATATCTGGTGAAAATCTCAGGTCGATGGCTCCATTAGAAATATGTTTTATGAGAAAAAATGTTGATGTGTTCAATACTTATTTTCCCCACTGTACATCACGCCAATATCGGCCCAATGTACCGAGTTTACATCAGGAATATATCTTATAAAGGTTGTTTGCACATTGGCAAGACATAGGCTAGACGCCAGCAAACGACTTCTATTAGATGTATTCCCGATGTAAACTTGCTGACATTGGCCCAGCGTATGTGTGCTATTGTGGATCTATGACTGGTAAGGATGTCACAGCCGGTCACAGCCAATAACATGATTGGGCTGATTTCATTTCTCTCTACTAAGCAGTTTGGGCAAGCTTAAGTGTAACACCTACTGGCCAGGAGGTCAAACACACAACTAAAAGCCCATAACTGAATGTGCTACCCACTTCTTTTAGATATCACACAGTATTATGAAATATAAAATAACTATTCCATCGACACTGGTGAAGAAGTGATATTCTTCTTCTTTTGGCCACTCCCTTTAGGGGTCACCACAGCACCTCATCTGCCTCCATCTCACCCTATCCCTTGCACCTTCTTCTGTAACACCAACCCTTTCCATGTCCTCCTTCACTACATCCATGAATCTTCTCTGTGGTCTTCCACTTTTCCTCCTGCCTCACAGCTCCATCTTCAACATCCTTTGTCCAATACATCCACTCTCTCTTCTCTGCGCATGTCCAAACCATTTCACCCTTACCACTCTTACTTTGTCAACAAACCGCACAACCTGAGCTGTCCCTCTGATATATTCATTTCTAATTCTTTCCCTTCTACTCACTCCCAATGAGAATCTAGCATCTTCAACGCTGCCACGTCCAGTGCCACCTCCTGTCTTTTTGTCAGCGCCATCATCTCCAAACCATACATCATAGCAGGTCTCACTACTGTCTTGTAAATCTTCCCTTTCACTCTAGCTGCTATCCATCTGTCACGAATCACCTCTGACACTCGTTGCCACCAGTGTTGGAACTGTAATGCCACTACTTTTGCAGTAACGTGCTGTGTAACAAAATTGCTGTTTAAAAATTCAGTAATGCGTTAAAGTTACTGAAATTTGATCAGATACGTTACTCGTTTTATTAATATGGATAGATATTTGTGATTGTTTGTGAGAACCCAGGGCTGTGCATCTGACACCATCATCTGCAGTACAGGGGCCCCCAGGGAACAGTTCTGACTCCCTTCTTGTTCACCCTCTACACCAGGGCTATTCAATTACAAAATCATTTGGGCCACAATTTGAAATTAAGACATGTAACTAGGCCACACATGTTCAGCGTTCTGTTGAATATGACAAATTTCAAACCAACACAGATCAATATGACATAAAATATGTGCTTTTTATTCATTGTCTTGGTTTTAAATGTGCACTTGGCACATGACAAAGGCACATCAGAAGTGCATAAAAACACAATAACAGTGCTGGGGTTGAGCAGAACTTGAAGTAATAGAAATATTTTTCCTCTTGAACAACAATTAAATAAACTCATAATAAATTAAATAAACTCATAACTGACCTTGGCACATCACAAAGTGCATTTAGCTGAATAAAAAATGAACTGTCAAACACTTAAGTGCACAAACCCCCCAAGAAAAGATTGATAACATTAACAAACATTGTACATACACTATTGTGGTTTGTTTTGCTTTAAATCACCACATGAATAGGAACCTCTTTTTACAACTACACATTCCATTACACATACATATCAGTCCAGGCAGGGTTAAACCGATGATTTTCATCATCAGTTTTACACTTCAGAGTTGACAATGACATATTTTAAGGTGTCTTCACACTAAATGCAAATGGGCAAATTTTTCGTGTGGCACAAATACATTATAACATAATGTAAACACGCAAATAGACATAAATTCACTATCTGAGTGAGCTGCAGACAGGCAAAGCTGCCCCTGCTGTTGAAATCCCCAAAATAATGTCATGCTTAGGTTTATATTATCCAACGGGGGGCTCACCTGAAAAAGTAGTCCCCAACCTCCAAAACTTCACAAGATGATGGCCGTTCACGTTGCTAGCCTGCTAGCCTTGTTAGCACGTCCATGGCAGGAGTCTGTGGGTAAATCACAACAACATCTATATTCAGCTGAAGAGCTACCAGTCCTTCTTTCTCCAGGTGAGTGATAAACCAAAGGTGGTTTATTTTTCAGCTGCAGGGATCCAAGCACTGAAACACCGATGGAAGAAGTGTGTGGACTGTAGGGGAGACTATGTTGAAAAATAAACCACATTTGGTCAAATTTGACCACTATGAACTTTTCAGCCCCCCCCCCCCCCCCGTAATATCGTGATAATGATAAAATGATATACTGTGCAGGTCTACTCATTGTAATTTCTAATATCATGGGTGGAAAAAGAAAAAAATAAAGGCATTTTTTTTAACACAGAAACGATACAGTGATGACAACACTTTTTACAAATTTATGAGAAAAAAGTCACTACGTTTAAGAAGTTGCACATTTACAAGAACAAAAGCACTAATAGAACTGTCAATTTCTCTTAGGCAATGCAAAACAAATCTTTTGCTGTCGATACTGTTATTTTCAGTATCAATGTTTGGTTTTTTTTGACGACCCCAGTGGTGGTTGACCCTCTGATCACTGACCCGTCAGCAGCAGTGACCACTGACCCCCCTGTGATGATGATGATGATGATGATGGTGGTTCTGGTGGGGTGTATAATTTTATCTCCGTCAGTGTGATTGACGCTTCTGTCTGGGGCGGCGGTGTCGGGGCCCTACTGGGATCCTGATGACTGTCAGTGATTAATTATTAATGATTAATTATTAATTATTGAATAGCAGATGGGACCAGTGGCAACGTTAATGACGACCAGACATACATCAGTGGGAATGTTAAGATTTCCCCCGAGGAGAGGATTCATCATCACAGCTCCTCCTGCTCCTCCGCCTATTCCTCTTCCTCCTCCCGCTCCTCTTCATCCTCCTCAGCCAAACATCCAACTATGTGTTAGTGAGGAATAGAGAAATTCTAATCATTCTGAATAACTATTTTTAAAAAAAGTGGATGTGGGTTGGGTAAAAGTGCCAGAGTGAAAACCCCCCAAAGTGAAATAATTAAAAAAAAAAAAACCTAATTTAGGAACAATCCTCCACAATTTTACAGGTACATCTCAGAAAATTAGAATATCATGAAAAAAATTCAATATTTTTTGTCACTCATTTCAGAAAGTGAAACCCATATATTATGTAGATTCATTACACAGGCAGTGATATATTTCAAATGTTTATTTATTTTAATTTTGATGATTATGGCTTACAGCCCATGAAAACCCCAAATTCAGTTTCTCAAAAAATTAGAATATTACATAAAATTAATTTAAAAAAATAGTTTTTTAATAGAAGTGTTGGCCGACTGAAAACTATGTCCATGTACACACTCAATACTTGGTCGGGGCTCCTTTTGGATTAATTACTGTATCAATATGGCGTGGCGAGGTGATCAGCCTGTGGCACTGCTGAGGTGTTAAGAAGGTCCAGCTTGCTTTGATAGCGACCTTCAGCTCGTCTGCATTGTTGGGTCTGGTGTCTCTTATCTTCCTCTTGACAATACTCCATAGATTGTCTATGGGGTTTAGGTCAGGAGAGTTTGCTGGCCAATCAAGCACAGCAATGCCATGGTCATTAAAACAGGTTTTGACACTTTTGGCAGTGTGTGTGTGTGTTGGGGGGGGGGGGGGGTTGCCAAATCCTGCTGGAAAATTAAATCAGCTTCTCCATAAAGCTTGTCTGCAGCAGGAAGCACAAAGTGCTCTAAAATTTCCTGGTAGACAACTGTGCTGACTTTGGTCTTGATAAAATACATTGGACCAACACCAGCAGATGACCTCTGTTCAGATAAAAGTAAATTTTGCATTTCATTTGTAAACCAAAGTCCCAGAGTCTGGAGAAAGAATGGAGAGGCACAGAATCTACATTGCTTGAGGTTTAGTGTGAAGTTTCCACAGTCAGTGATGATTTCAGGAACCATGCCATCTGCTGGTGTTGGTCCACTGTGTTTTATCAAGACCAAAGTCAGCGCAGTCGTCTACCAGGAAATTTTAGAGCACTTCATGCCTCCCTCTGCTGACAAGCTTTGTGGAGATGCTGATTTAATTTTCCAGCAGGACTTGGCACCCCCCCCCACACTGCCAAAAGTATCAAAACCTGGTTTAATGGCCATGGCATCACTGTGTTTGATTGGCCAGCAAACTCTCCTGACCTAAACCCCATAGACAATCTATGGAGTATTGTCAAGAGGAAGATGAGAGACACCAGACCCAACGATGCAGACGAGCTGAAGGTCACTATCGAAGCAACCTGGACCTTCATAACACCTCAGCAGTGCCACAGGCTGATCACCTCCATGCCATGCCACACTGATACAGTAATTAATCCAAAACGAGCCCCGACAAAGTATTGAGTGTGTACATGGACATAGTTTTCAGTCAGCCAACATTTCTATTTAAAAACTATTTCTTCAAATTAATTTTATGTAATATTCTAATTTTTTGAGAAACTGAATTTGGGGTTTTCATGGGCTGTAAGCCATAATCATCAAAATTAAACTAAATAAACACTTGAAATATATCACTCTCTGTGTAATGAATCTACATAATATATGGGTTTCACTTTCTGAAATGAGTGACAAAAAAATTGAACTTTTCCATGATATTCTAATTTTTTGAGATGTACCTGTATAGGAAAAAAAGATTTAAATTAAAAGCAAATTCTTGCCAAATTTGAGTTTCGAATTTATGAGATGAAATTGTTTTGTTCATTTTCTATGTAGTCAGGCATTTAATATGTTAGCACCTTTTGGCACAAAAACTCTCTCAGCGGTCAGCGTTTTGGGTCGGTCTGACCACAATACTTAAAGTTAAGAAAAAAAAAGTTGAACTTTTGGAGCGCCATTGCTCATCAGCGGCACACCTCTCTAACCAGTCAACAAGAATCAGGCTAAAAGAATAGATATAATAATAATAGTTTTGTTTTATATAGGACCTTTCAAGAAACTGAAGGTTGCTTTTCAAACAAACAAAAACAAACAAATAACAGACACAGACAAGTATAAAACAAGTTAGCCAGGAAAAGCTTGCAGGAACAAGTGTCTTTTCAGCCTGGATTTAAAAGACTCCAAGGTTGGTGACTGGCGAACTGTCAGAGGGAGCGAGTTCCACAGGGTAGGAGCTGCCACATTGAAGGCCCTGTTCCCAAAGGTTCTCCTACAAGTACAGGAAATGGAGAGGAGACTTAGGTCAGCAGACCAAAGGTTCCGAGAGGTGTGCTGAACATGGAGGAGATCGGATAGGTGCTGTGGAGCCATTGCATGAAGGGAATTGTAGGTGAGGAGGAGAAGTTTGAAAATGATCCAGAATTTAACGGGGAGTCAGTGCCGTTGTTTCAGAGTAGGGGTAATGTGGTGCCATGGTTTGGTCTGAGTGAAAACCCTGGCAAGTGAGTTGTAAACATGTTGCAGTCTGTCCACAGTTTTATTGGTGACCCCGTGGAGGATGGCGTTACAGTAGTGTAGGCGAGAGGTTACAAAGGCATGTACTAGAGTTTCTGCAACAGAATCAGGGAGTGATGGTCGGAGTCTGGAGATAGATTTGAAAAAAAAAATCTTGGAGGGATGTATGTTTTCTTACCAGTTTGATACTGTTCATTGTAATTAGCAGAGCGTTTCAGTGCAAAATGTGTGAAACGCCGATGGCGATCTGTGAGTGACAAGCCAAGTAGTTGCTAGGATACAGGACGGAGACCTTTTTTTAAGAGCACATGTGAAGTACCCTGAAAAAAAGGTCTAGAGCATTTCTGTGAGGAAAAACATGCTTGATGGGCACACAGCATAACTGCTAAGCTAACTGCTGACCTAACAACTAAGGGGCAGATTTACTAAGGCAGTGCAAATTAGCGAGTGCGCAAATTAGAGTGTCTCAGGGAGTGGCCAATTTTTGCCAGTGATCTACTAACAACACACAAAATTATGAACACAGACGCAGATACTTCGTTTCAATAATGACCACCCATCCACCCATATGTCGTTGGCCTCCGTCGGTCTATGATGACCATGGAAGAGAATCCTAAACGTCTACTCTGCTGGAACAGCACCGCCTGTGGCTGAACAGGCCGATACGCGAATGGCAGACCCTGTCACACAGGTCGCACTTGTGGGTGGTCTCTGTGCTGCTGGAGCTGTGGCGGTTCTTCCTGCGGGTCCTTTTTTCATCTGCTGCAGCAGTCAGTCTCTCTTCACCTGCCTTGAACTGTCTGGTCAGGGTGCCTCTCCATTTGGATCGGTCCGTTGCAAGGTCCTCCCAGCGCTCTGTGTTGATCTCCAGGGCCTTCATGTCTCTCTTGCAGACGTCTCTAAAGCGCAGCTGTGGGCGGCCAACGTCTCTCCTGCCAGTCGCCAGTTCTCCGTAGAGGACGTCTTTGGAGATTCTGCCATCCTCCATAGGGTGAACGTGGCCTAGCCAGCGGAGCCTGCGCTGCCTGAGTAGAGTGAACATGGAGGGAAGGCCGGCGCGGGACAGAACTTCTGTGTTGGGCACTTTGTCCTGCCAGGATATGTCCAGGATGCGGCGAATGCAGCGCAAGTGGAAGGAGTTCAGTCTCTTTTCCTGCCGGGCGTATGTTGTCCACGTCTCACTCCCATAGAGCAGTGTGCTGATGACGCAGGCGTTGTACACTGCCATCTTTGTCTTGACAGAGAGTTTGAGATTCTCCCACACTCGTGTGGTGAGGCGAGCGAGTGTGAAGGCTGATTTTCCAATCCTCTTGTCGATCTCTGTATCAAGGGAGAGGTTGCTGCTAATCGTGGACCCCAGGTACGTGAACTGATTCACGACCTCCAGCTCGTAGTCGTCGATGGTGATGGTTGGTGGTGCTTCCATGCCTTGCGCCAAGACGTTAGTCTTCTTCAGGCTGATGGTAAGCCCGAAGTCCTTGCATGCCTGGGAGAAGCGGTCCATCAGGGTCTGAAGCTCCTGCTGTGTGTGGGTCGCGACTGCAGCGTCGTCTGTGAACAGCATGTCTCTGATTAGAGCCTCGCGTACTTTGGTTCTGGCTTTCAGGTGGGCGAGGTTGAAAAGCCTGCCGTCAGATCTTGTGTGCAGGTAGATTCCCTCTGTTGCTGTGCTGAAGGCATGCCTCAGGAGCATAGCAAAGAAAATCCCAAAGAGGGTTGGCGCAAGTACACAGCCCTGTTTCACTCCGCTGCATATCCACCCATAAGAGCACTGCAAAACTGTGCACAGGCACATCTTGATGAGGAAGCAGGCCATCAACAAAGGCACAGCCAGTTCGGAGGAGCATAATATAGTTTTTTAAGCTTTTGTTTAAGCGCAAACCCCAATAAAATAGTTTGTATTTGTTCGTAATATATCAAAGTTTTGATTTTCATTTCCCATGGCAGACTCTTTTGTTTAATATGTCTAAATTAAGGACTACTTATGAATAAAGTGATTATTGACCAATGGGTTTATTTTATTAACACAAGAACCGTCAAGATGGTTTGATGGAGACTCTGGGGTTTTATTATGTGAATAACTTTGTTTTAATAAAATCTACAGGTCTCCCAGTCCATGACTTTTCATAAATACTGTATGTGCATTTTATCTTTTCTGAAGTCTGGAACATAATAAAATTAAACACACATGATTTCTCTTATTCCTCAGACAGCCACAGCAGAGACTGCTGTCACTGAGTTAATGCGATGTTGCAATATCAGGGGACGTATATGGAGCTGTGCTTTTGATTTTGTCCCCTCCAGGTAGGAAGGGCCGTACCATTTTATGGATACGAATTCATTGTTTAGGAAAGCTTTTTCGTTTTATTTATTTGACCTTTATTTTACCAGGTAACATATTTGAGAACCAATTCTCACCAGGGATGTCCTGGTGTGTCATTGTATGTACTTAATGTTTGCTTTTATTTTTGCTCTTGATCCTATTAGTGGAGAGGTTTTGCCCCGAGATGTAAAGTGCGTTATAAATTAAATAAATTATTATTATTATTAGGCTATATATAAACAAATGAAATTTTTAAAAAAATCCTCTGCCGGCTGATGTCCAGTTCAGCACAACACCAGTCTCTGTGAGATTGTTTCTGTTCATAGTAATCTGTTCTGTCATGCCAAATCAAGTCACGCATGGGGAGAAGCTTCTGTCTCTCTGGCCACATGCCCTCGGCTCTTGCTGATGTCTCAGCACCAGTGATCACTGTCATCAGGCTCAGATGAATTAAGATAAGCTTTTTTTGGATGTTAAATCCTGGCTTATTTACCAGGAGACTGACAACCACAAACCTTAATAAATCACCTTGCGCCAGTCATTTAAATACTCCCCTCCCTCAAATCTGCGAGTCAACATGACAGTTCCCACAAATACATATGTAATGAGGCCAGGTGCAAAATTAACATAGTCCACACCTTTCCACCACTAACTTTGCCCTGCGCCCTTTAGTAAATCTCAACAGTAGTTTTTTAATGCCAAAACTGTCATGAACCTGGGTTTGGGTGTTTCAAACCCAGTTCTGACTTATGGTTATTTTGCCCTATTTTCCACCAGGCGCTTCAGGGAGCTATTGGGCCTTCGCTCTTTGACAGCTCGGGCACGCCCCCTCCTCCTGTCAAGTGCCATCAGCTGTGCTTTGTTATCAGGTGTTCAAACACATATAGACACTCACTCCATTCATTCCTATTCACACGCTCAGACACTCACTTTTGCACACCAGGGTTTAATTATGCTCATGCCACGTTTCCTCACACCGGCAATCTCTTCCCTCGTTAGTTTCACTAATACAAATACGCTGCGTTTGTGGGAAGAGATTGTTGGGGCATTCACCCCCATATGTGGTGGCGTGTTCTCCACATATGCGTCTCACTACCTATGTGTATTCAGCCGGACATTTCAAGACAGAGGATTCCTTGATGTTAGCGTCTGACCCTGCTTCACTCCCTCATCCATCAGACTGCACGGACAGCCCCGGATCGCTCCACTTCCGTAAGTTTCAGGTTTGCCTTTCTCCCTGTGTTGACAGCAGCTCTGTGGCACTAGGCATTCCCTTCGCCGGGCTGTAGAGCATCCGGGTGGCGTCCTGTATGTCTGGTGGCCTTTATTCATCATTGCAACTCTCTGTATTTGTGTGGTCAACTGGACTGGTTATTTTGTTGTGGTTTAAGTTAATAAATGGCACATTCTACTCCTGCTATTGGGTTTTTATACCCTCCCTCGTGTGCCGCGTAATGGCGCGTGAGGAATCATGACAGAATGCCCCGACCATTCAGAAAAAACCAGCGGAGTAGACGTGCGTTTTTTTCTTTTTCTTTCAACCCTTTTTTCCTTTCTCCTCGAGTAACGGCAGGATGATCTGGACGGATGAGGAGCAGAGAGCCCAGGATCTGTTGGAAGAGGCAATCTTTGCCTTTCAGTGGTCACAGTTTCCTGAGGACGTGCAATGGGTACTGCTCATCACAGAGGACGTCGAGCGGCTCCATCCTAACCTCCGGATTGTTCCTAGGGTGGACGCCATCCTCTCCGCCATCCTCCCCTCGCCAGACGTGGAGCTGGAGGATGCCGCTGCGACACCAGAGCCAGCCACCCGTCAGAAGAGATGCTCTCGGCGGAGGAAGACCTCTTCTCCTTGCGGTTCTCTTTCTTCTCCCAGGTCGGTGCCGGCCCAATCCTCAGATGTTATGACGGAGGAGGAGAGACTGGGGTTGCTGGCCACGATAAACCATCGGATCGAGAAGGAGCGCTGCGAGAGAGAGGCCCAAGAACGCGCTTCTCAGGCTGTGAGGGTTCCACCCCCTGCACCAACTCAAGCCATGGGCTCGTCAACAGAGGAGGAGTGGGTGGCCCTACTCGCCCAGCTCAACTGTCAAGTTAAGGAGGAGCACTGTGCGAAGGAGGAGTGGAGACTGGCCCGGCTCAACTGCTGGATGGAGGGAGAGCCCTGTGAGGAGGAGTCGGATAAGGATCCCCCAGCACTCGAGCGTCTCGTGGCCACTCCGCTTCACTCTCCAGAGAAGATGGAGCTTCTCGGCACAGCTGACTCACTGTCCAGCGCGGCGCTTCACATCCCGGACTATCTTGTTGCTGAGCCATCCGGGAGGAAGAAAAGGAAGAACTCCGGCCGGAAGAGGCTTCCGGTCTCGCCGGCACAGCACGAGGAGGAACGCCCGGAAAAGAGAGGAGACGTCTCGGAGGCTGCAGAGAACGTCCCGTGTCAGGAGGACAGGCAAGTTATTTCTCACTTAACTTTCATGGTTGATGAACAATTTTGCCTGCCTCCTGGTGAGGAGACTCGGGGTGTGCAGTCCCCTGAGTGCTCCGCCCCAGCGGCATATAGTGCTCCCGTACCTGGCCTCACCAACTCCTTTCTGTATGCCCCTATGAGCTCACCGGCACTAGATCCAGGTTGCTCGAGGGGAGAGGAGTCAGAGGCCCAGGAGGGTACAGCCCATGGGCCAGCGGAAAGGTCGTCCTTGGCCACCACGCCAGAGGAGCCGTGATGGGGAGGACGGTGCATGGGAGTACCACGACTGCAACCACCATCACGCCTGCTGTGGGGGCGGCTGCAGCAAAGTCATTCCCCGGACCAGACCTCCAGCCGACGGGACTCGGAACATCATCGTCAGCATTGTCGGAGTCCTGGATGGCGGTAGAGCTTGCGCACAGGCAAGTAATCTCTCCTGTAGTTCATTTGTCAATGATTGAGAGATCTTGTCTGGCTCTTGGGGAGGAGAATTGGGTGCGGCTCCCAGCTGCATCTGGACTCCCCTCGCCGGGCTCTGCTGCTGTCGGCGACCCTAACCGTCCCTCCTGTCCTATGCCCTTCGAGTTCCTTCCTAGGGTCGCCGGAGAGGAGCCGCCACTACCTGGGTTGCCCATGGACGACAACGTCACTGGAATTTAAACTTATGTATTATTGTGCCACTTCAGTGTTGTCTTATGTGTGGACCCCAGGAAGGCTAGTTGTTGTCTTGGCAGTAGGTCATGATGATCCTTTTAAACAAATAAACGTCAACTGTTAAGCAAACTCTAACACTAACAGCTAAATGCTAATGGATAAACTTAACTGCTAAGCTAACTGCTAACCCTAACAGCTAACTACTAAGCTAAATATTTTATGCCATGAGTATATAATTTTACTGTGACATCACTGGAAAGGGAACTTAGGTATTATCATGTCATTTCAATGTTGTCTTATGTATTATTTTATGTGTGGGCCCCAGGAAGGCTAGTTGTTGTTTTGGCAGTAGCTAATGAAGATCTTTTAAACAAATAAACCCTAACTGTTAAGCTAACACTAAAGGTGTGTTCAGACCAAATGCGAGTTCATGCTAACAGTGTATTTGGTCGCCTGAATACATTAACGTACTCGCATCACACAACTAAATTTACTCATATATGGTCTGAATGCACTTTAACACTCACAGTTAAATGCTAATGGTTAAACCTAACTGCTAAGAATTCATAGTTTTAAGATGACGTCACATGGCTGCCAGTCATAGTTGCCAAGTCCACTTATTATAAGCGACTTTGGGCTCATTTTTCTCTAAAGTCGCTTGCAAATACATACATACATGTGTAATGACAATAAAGTTGAATCTCAATCTCAATCTCAATCTCAAATCTCGTCAGTCATGGTTTGCGGGTTTTTGGGCTTGTTTTTAATGTGTACAGTGATCCCTCACTTATCGCGGTTAATGGGTTCCAGAACCGACCGCGAAAAGTGAAAAACCGCGAAGTAGCGTCACCCCAATGACGTCACCCATAAATAATACGTACGTTCATTCTCTCACTCTCTCTCTCATATGATACGTGTGTGTGTGTGTGTAAGTGTACATACATACGTAGATGTAAATAAAGTGTACATAAATATGTTTTTAGAACTCTTTTATTCTTATAACAAGATACGTAACTCAAGATGAAGATGATTTACTGCACAGGTTAATGAGAGCTTTACTGCTCCTCAGGTGACTCCTCATCGTCAGGTGCTAGAGGCGCAGGATCGTCGAGGGCAGCTTCCGATAGAGCTGGAGAAGCTGCAGGAGGTGGCGTAGTGGCTCGACAGGAAGACTATTTCGCACAAAATGGCACAAGAGAACAGCAAAAAGTTCCACGCGGCGAGACTAAGCAACACGAGCGATAAAGAGCAATGAATGCGGTCTTCCTTCGCTGGGTGGGTGCTCGGCAGGGAGAGAAGCTGGGTAAAACGTCTCAGCCAATCAACTTGCGGGGTGAAACGTCTCGGCCAATCAGCTTGCGAGATTCCCGAGCCGAGCCAACACAAGAACAGCGAACAGAGGTGGATTTTGAGTTGTACGGGCTCTCCGTGTTGATAGCTGATGTTCTAATGTCGTCTCCCTGCCTTCTGCTAGCGCCCGCCCATTATTCCTCAATTTTGAATTTTTGATGAATATTTTTGAAAAATCCGCGATGCACTGAGGGCGCGAAAGGTGAAGCGCGAAGTAGCGAGGGATCACTGTAATTGCTTATTTGGGCTTGCTTTTTAGGGAAGTTATTCAGGTAAAAGTGGCCTGACAGGGGAATCACTTCTTGTGGCCAATGATCCATCTAGTTTTTCACTCTCAGCTTTGTACCCACTAATGGGGCGTTAGCTATCCAGGTTTTTTTTTTTAATATAAACCTTTATTCAGACGCACAGGTCCAGTCAAAAACAAACACATAAAGAAGGGAAAAAAATACACAAAATTCACAATCAACACAAACAGGTGTACCAGTGCCTCCACAGCAGGGATTGATAATGCATGATACTAAATCTTAACCCTGTTAAAGATAAAATTTTTTCATTTTCAGAGGCATTAAGCCTACAAATAACTTTAAACGTAAGATTCCTTAAAATTTTTCCAAAAGTTCTAATTCCTGCAGTAACAAAGAGCTCACTTGCAGTAGAACAGGGGTCTCCAACCTTTTATATTCTGTGAGCTACTTTTACATCATGAAGTTGCTGGAGAGCTACTCCTTTTTTTAGTAACATTTATTTAGCTAATTTCCATATATACACATATTGTGTATAATAATTTAAAATCAAAAGCATAAACATGTTGTATTCTTGAGTATCTATTTTAATATTTAAAAAGTGCCAATATGAATTTTTTTTTTTACTGAGAAAATCAAAAGTATTTCAAAAACTATGAAATGGAACAATGCTGTATAAAAAAAAGCAAATAATATACACCTGTAGGTGCATTTTTAAATTGTGAAACGGAACATTCTCACTCACTCAAAAAAAGAAAAAAATGCTGTATTCCTGAATATTTTTGAACATTTTCAACAATACAAACATTGTGAAAGGGCTTTTTGTGCTTGGCCAGGATGTGTGCCACTTTAAATGATGCCTCGGTTGAAGCGTTGGCTTTCTTAGTTGGTTTAGTGAACTGAGATTGTTGTTTTTGGAGCGTAGCTTTAAGCTCTTTTACCTTCTCATAACAGAGGCTGCTTCCCACCAGAAAGTCTCGGGAGAAGTTGCTGTGAACTTTGGTGAAATGCCACTCCACGTTTCATCTTTTACCGACTGCCAGGCTCGCACCACAGATCAGACTCACTTGTCTTTCACATTTGTGAAACAGAAGTCCGTTTTCCGGACTTGGTGAAAATAAGTTTTGGGCCTCTGGCATGACTGGACTCTCCCGCTGACATTATTGCTGGGCTAACCTGCTACCTGCCTGGCACCTAGCTGGTCAGCCTGCTCCCACAACCCTGCTCCAGTGACAGTCAGCAAACCAGCACAAACGTTTGATTGACAGTTAGTTGACAAACGACCGTTTCATCTCGGGAGGGGGGCGGGACACTTGTAATTGTGATTGGATGCTAATTTAGACCTGATTTACCAAGTGAGGAATAGAATTTATTTTGTTATATTATTGACCCCTTGGTGAGCTACTGGGAAGGGCCTCACGAGCTACTGGTATCTCATGAGCGACGTGTTGGAGATGCCTGCACTAGACCATCTAGACCTCATCAGTAACGGTCTCAGGGCATCATTATAGGCAACTTGAAGTCTCCTCAAACTCCCTGCCTTATAATTGGCCCATAAATGTATAGTATACATGGGTGTACAGTATGCTCTGAAAAGAGACAACTTAACCTCACGTGAGCATGCACTAAACCTCCGACACAGAATGTTAGCCTGTGCATACAACAAACGACACTGTCTGTTGGTATCTTCATCATCAGTCATTTGGTCAGTGTTCATATGCCCAAGATATTTGGTCTTATTACAGACTGACAGAGCATTCCCTGATAATTTAATTTTAATTTAAAGTTGTTGGCTGTTGTATAATAACAGAGTAATATTTAGTTTTGTTTAAACAACTAGTGGACAACAGCTCCCATCATCCCACATCATGAAACTGTAGTCGTGTTTAGTGCTGTTACTTGTGCAGAATGTACATGGCTTTTGTTTTGATCAGAGTTTAAACATTTAATTTATTCAAAGTTTTTGCTGTTGGTTATGCAGAATGCATATGTATTTTCCTTTCATTAGAGTTTATAAAATTCCGTTATTCAATACTGACTGTATCTACAGTTAATTCACTGCAAACAAAAATAAATCTATATATCAATATACACTACCGTTCAAAAGTTTGGGGTCACCCAGACAATTATTTTGTGTTTTCCATGAAAAGTCACACTTATTTACCACCATGAGTTGTAAAATGAATAAAAAATATAGTCAAGACATTGACAAGGTTAGAAATAATGATTTGTATTTGAAATAATAATTTTTTCCTTCAAACTTTGCTTTCGTCAAAGAATCCTCCATTTGCAGCAATTACAGCATTGCAGACCTAACATGATTGCACAAGGGTTTTCTAATCATCCATTAGCCTTCCGACGCAATGAGCAAACACATTGTACCATTAGAACACTGGAGTGATAGTTGCTGGAAATGGGCCTCTATACACCTATCTAGATATTGCACCAAAAACCAGACATTTGCAGCTAGAATAGTCATTTAGCACATTAGCAATGTATAGAGTGTATTTCTGATTAGTTTAAAGTTATCTTCATTGAAAAACAGTGCTTTTCTTAAAAAAAAAAGGAAATTTCTAAGTGACCCCAAACTTTTGAACGGTAGTGTATACAGTATATATATATATAAACAGCAAAAACAAACAGGAGAAATTAAGTTGGGGGCTCTGTGAATAATTTATGGGCTGATAAACATGCATGATAAGTGTTATGAAGATCAAGAAATATATTTAGCTTTGTACATGTCTGGATAGGTGGAGCTAGCCCACTTCTCTGTGTCTTTAGGCCAGTTTTGCTTTGGAATGCGATAGGGGGCCTGCTTCGCAATTAAAACTAATTTGTCATCATACCGCTGTTTGTCATTATCACGAGTTTCATAATAAATTTTGGACGTTTTCACTTTTTTTTGTTCCATTTTACTACATAATTATCCCCCCCATAATGGCTGGTGGTCCCGCTGGAAGTCACATGATCGAAAACTATGAATAACAGCTAACTGCCAAGCTAAATGCTACCCCTCCACTTGTACAATTCTGAAAATTTCCCCTTCTTGTCAATAAATGTGTAACTTGCATGCAAATCAGATAATTTTAAGTTAGAATTCTTTTCATACATTTAAAAAAATAATAAAAGTGATTACCCAGCCCCTGGATTTGTTAATTATTCTCTCGTCAGTCCTCAGTCTGACTGAATTAGACATGCTTGATTTAAAGTTTCTGCTTTAATCCACCTTATTCCTAGCCTCCATGATGCCTTGTGTGAATTATGGGCACAACTTCTGGTACTAGTTTAGAACTTGTGGTTATCACTGAAACGGGACACTTTTCCTTGTTAAAAAACAATGACTTTGGCGTCAAAAATGCGGGAACGTGGCCTTTTGCACCTCCGAAACAGTAATATAATCATACCACTTCCCACAACTGTGGAGGGATGGGAAGATGACCTTAAAAAGTGGCCTGGCAGACAGTAGCTCCGTTTATTAGCGCCGCTGCTAAGATGCTAATGCTGTAAACAAATAAAACCACTGAGATATGTCAGTGTCTCCACCTCAATAAAGTTGGATGCATGTTGTAAAAAGATGTTGGACATAATCAGATTTACCTCAGAGCAGACGCAGGATCTAGTCAGAGCCACAAAGAACCACAACACTGTGCTTGGGTGTTTTAATGTCGGGGTAAAACAGACAGCCGCAGCTGTTCGTTTTACCCCGAAATTAAAATGCTCATGCTGCTGTCATGCCGTGAATGCTTGTTATTTAACTTAACACATACTAACATTTTCTGACAATTGTTCAAAATTTTATTGATCTATATTTTGTGATAATTTAAAAATTAATGCATGCTGAAGCTGCTAGTCCATATCGTTCCAAGGCAGTGCAACAAATGCAAAAAACCCACATAAAGCTATTTGATATCTTTCTGAAATCGTTAAGCCTCAGGAAGCAAACTGTTACTATTTTTTATTTTATTATTTTACTTCATGCATTTTTGCGTCTGGTGACATATATGACGCATTAACGTCGGATCTGACATTCATACAAGTGAAAACATACCTGCTGTGCTCTTGCGTCTGTACCACCGATCACACCAACAGTCCTTTTTCATTTTCAGTGCATCATCTACACATTGCCGGTGAGACGCCTCCATTTATACAGTCTATGGTACAACCACATACACCAATAAGTACCAGAACTATGCCAAAACATTCAAAAAATACAAGAACTACAAGTGCTGAAATTAGCTGCCACTTGAGTGCAAAACACGTATGTGGACTATGCATTAAAATGAATTTGAAAAACTTCTAAAAATGCTATTTTAAATGCCCCACTACTCCACTCTTGCTGACTGATTTAACACTACTTCAGCCGAAACCAGAAGCTGCCCCCATAATCGTTTTGACAGCAGCGCCCTCAGGAATAAGGTGGATAATCTGGAGTTTTCAGTAAATCACTGAAAACTCATTTATGCGATGTATACCGTGGACAGCCAATCAGATTCTGAGATTCGTCACAGCCTCCATAACTCCTCTCCTGATTGGACTGTCAGTTCATTTCTCCTCCTGTTCCTCCTTTAGCGAGCTAAGGAGGCCCGTGCCTCGTTCTTCTCCTTTGCCGCCGTCATGGAGACATGCAAAGATGGAGAGTGGTTACTATGGCAGGTTACTATGGCAACCTCAGCTCCACAACAGCTTCCATTTCACAGAAAGAGATGAAGGGGAGAAGGAATAAGCACGTTTCTCCTCCCTCACCTCCCATCTCCCTCCTCTATAGTAGGGTTCTACAACCTGTGGCTCCCTGTGACTTTAGGAAAAAACATACTAGAAAAATGTTAAAGAAAAAATTGGAAATTCATAAGTAAAATGTATTTATGAGAAACAACTCACAGATTTACAATTAAAAAAAAATAAAAATTTGACAATTCTTTTTTGCCAGTGTACAAAAAAATGTAGTGAATGATAAAACATTATCTCAGTTTTATTATAAATGTGAAAGAAAAAAGTTGCAGGTTTATTAGAGTGGGCTATCCAAATGTTCTTAAAAAATCTTTAATTAGTTTATTCAAAACTAAGGCCTTAATTATCCTTCAAAATGGCAATCAGCCCTTAAAGCTGCATCTCAAAGGTCTTAAAATCCCACAGACATGATCAACATGACAGCTGGATTTCATGACGAATTTTGTTGAGTTTGTAGTTTAGTGAAATTAGTAAAAAGTAAAATTAGTGAGACAAACGGCAATTATTTGTTACATAATTATGGCTTTTTCTTGTTAATTTGCAAACTGTTTTACTTAAATTTGGGACTTTTTCTTGTAAATTTGCAGCTTTTCCCCCTCCAAAATGGGCTTCTTTTCCCTTGTCCAGGTTCCAGTAGTGGTTGTTGTGGTAGGGACTAGTCTTTGGTATTTTAGGGAATAACATAATTATCTAGTACCGTCATGGATCCTGGGGAAGTCCAGATTTAATGTGAGGTGGACTGAACACCCCAAATTTGATCTCATTTCACTTCCACTAAATAACTGGACAAGGAGAATTTTATGTGCTATCGATCTATAAATGCAAGATATCGCTGTCTGTTTGTGTGTGTGTGTGTGTGTGTGTGTGTGTGTGCGTGTGTGTGTTGTCCGGATATCTCTCAAACTGTTTGTCAGACTGGCCTATTATTTTAAATGTGCCTTGCTGAGGTTACAGGGGTGTGCATCCCCGAATATGGAGTCACTCAGTCAAAATATGTCATTTTTATCAATAAAAGTTTAACCACTGCTCTGTCATTGCTCTGTGTCTCTTCATGTGCTCGCTGGGCGAAGGGCGTATCGACATACTAATATCGATACTTTGATATCAGCTGATCGATACTTTGGGGTTGATACTTTTAAAATAGTGCGATACCGCTATGTTAATATAAAACGTGCAATTTGTCTTCACCTCTGAGAGTTTTAGGCATTACATTTATGTGTGAAAATGTGTGAAAAAACCAGCCCAAGCATATTCTAGAGATGGTCTGCTGTGTCACATGATTATGGCAGCCTATCAGATGTCAGAGCCGAAGATTCACTGCGCAGCCAAGCACTCACTCCTCGTCCAAAGTGAGCTCAACAATGTCGGGGGCAGCTTCTTCTTACTTCTGAAATGCTACACCATTCATCCAAATTCTATGGTGATGCCAAGCAGCATAAAATTTGAAAACTAAACAAAATAAGCACTATTTAAGTTTGTAAAATAATACTGTAAAATAAAATAAATAAATAAATAAAAAATGATGCACTGTGAAAAAAATTACACATATATGCTGCTTGGTATTACCATAGAATTTGGATGAATGGTGATACATTTCATAAGTAAAAAATACTTGAATCCAGTTGAGAATCTTCACCAAATGAAGAAATTGAATTAATTTTGCATTCATTTTAAGTCTTAATTATTTTTATTATAATTGAAAAAAAATTATTTACTTTGCTCATTGTTCTATTTTATTATCATTTTATAAGCATTTCATTCAAGTGTTTATGTTCATGAGTTTTATTCATATTTCATATTGCCCTTGCAATAAAGTTGTTAATAAAACTGCAGTCATGATTTTGGGCAAAAAGTATCGGTATTGAAGAAAAAGTCCCATAAATTAATGGTATCGTATCGAAAGGAAAAATGCTGGTATCGCCCATCCCCAGCCCTGGCTTGAAGTGTGGGCAGGGTTTTGGATTAACTCCGTGCTGATTGGATATATGCGGCATCACGGCCATGCTGATTGGACAATACATGGTCTCATGACCATGCTGATTGGATAACACAGCATCACAACCTGTCAGTCACCACAGTGCTTCGCAAACAAAGATTTTATAAGTGCTTTGCTGAGGTTACGAGGGTGTGCATCCCCAAGTATGGAGTTGCTCAGTCAAAGTATATACCGTAAAGTTTTTCTTCTTCTTCTTTTAGATTTGATTGGCAGTTGGCAACCAGCTTACAGGTGCATTACCGCCACGCACTTCACTCCATAGCTGTGATTGTGTATGTCTAATGGATAATTCAGCATGAAGAACACAAGGTGTGTGTGTGTGGGGGGGGGGGGGCTGGCGGGGACCCGTGGTGTCGCAAAGGACATCACTGGCACACGGGTAAAGCAGTAGCCGAGACTCCCGTTAACCAGGCAGGCTGGGCTTGGCTCCCTGCGGAGGACTGCTATTTGCTGGTTCACCTGCTGCTTCTCCAACACCGGTGTCCAACCGGGTGCTCCACGATCATTCACGGGGAGGCATGCCCAGCCTGCCCAGTCAGTGGTAGACAACAGTCCCGACTGCTGCTTCATTGTGGAGCAGAATGGCCAGATCAACTGCATATTGTATGCGGACACTGAACGTCAACGAGACACAAAAATGCCCAAATAATGAAATAAATCATTTTTATTTAAATATTTACAGACAAATGGGCAACACTGATGCAACAGTTGCAGCCAAACAGGTCATTCTCCTCTGTGTGTGTGTGTGTGTGTGTGTGTGTGTGTGTGTGTGTGTGTGTGTGTGTGACTGGTGAAGGGATCGGCGCTGTATATGGATGCCCTGAATTTCCCTCTGGGGATCAATAAAGTATACAAGATACAAATACAAAATAATAATAATAATAATGTTCTGTGTTTTGTACTTACAATATTGCTAAAATATAAAATGATGCACAACAATGGGTCGCAAATATTTCTAAACGTGTCCTGTTATAGTACTGCATGAGTTTATTGACAATAGACTATAAACTACACATACAATCTAAATTATAATGGTGACTGAACAACTCCCATTCCCTAAAGTGCAAGATACACTATTATGAATATAAGTCATAAAAGATCACACAAATAAGTGATCTGACAAAAAAATAAACAGGTGGTTCTTAAACAGTGGCTAATATTGGATGTCCCATTCATTTTCAATTATTCTGTAATTAATATTCACACAATCAAATAAATCTCAGTTCAGTCCCTTTCATATCTGTCAAAGTCTAACATGTGTGATTGCCTACATACAGGCTACACCTCTGTGTTCCACTTTCAAACACAGCCTACGTTTGGGCCTGTAAAGCCTGATTGGCCTACCTGTTTCAGACAGGAATACTTGCTTTCTACGGACACGCACTAGTTCTACAAATTTAACACCTTGAATCTGATCCAGTGGCCTTAAACAGGTCATCTAGAAACCCCATAGGGGAAAAAACTGCAAATTTATGTGGAAATGTCAGATTTTTGTTTAGTTGGTGTGATTTTTAATAGCTTTAAAGATGACCCCCCCCCCCCCCATGTTTGTCGTGGTGATCGGCATCCCTGTCAGTCTGGTTGACATCTGATATGTGGTGAAAATCTCAGGTCAATGGCTCCATAACAAACATGTTTCATGAGAAAAACGTTGATGTGTTCAGTACTTATTTTCCCTGCTGTAAATAAAGAAAACCTGACCAAAATATGTCACAAACATTTCATTAAGACCTGTGGCAGCTGTTAACATGTGGCAAAAGTCCAGTTCTTGACCCCTTTAAATAAATTTACAGCCTTATTTTTGTAAATTTCTGACTCCTTTTGGCAGATTTGCAATTTTTCTTTTATTCAGGAAAATGTGCAGAATAATTTCTTGTAAATTCACGAATGTGTTTAATGTTTATTCAGAGCTGTGTGGATCCTCAGCTTTTCAGAATAATTCCTAAAAGTGATTTTCTTTTTATCCTGCCTGTTCAGATCCTAGATGCGCTTACAAATTAACATAAAATATTTAATATTTTATGGTTTCTATTAATATTAATTAGACCATCTGTTCAGTCAGGTCAGAGCATGTTTGTTAATATCAGACTTTAACCCTCTGCACTCCATCAACCGTTATGACAACAAAAAGACAGATATTTAAACATTTTCTTGTAATTTTGTGTGTGTAAATTTACCACATATTTATCTTAATTCAATTTTTTTTTTTTTTGCAAAGTGTAACTTTTTAGCTTGCAATATGCAACTTTATTTCCAGATAAAAATTTTATTGCCCAAATTTGTCACTTTTTAGTCACAAGTTTTTAACATGGATTCTTGTAAATTTGAAAATTTGAAATCCTGAATTTGCAGTGATTTTCTTATTTACATTTTTTCTGATTTTTTTTTTTTTTTGTAGAAGTCACTGCGTATTTCCACTGAGCAGATTTTTTCCTTAAAATGAAGGAAAGATAACGGCATTATTAGAGTAAACTTAACTTTTACTCCTAAAATCTGTAGCATTTCATGTGAATCTTTTTTTTTCTTGTAAACGTCTTCTAATGAGGATGATGATAATTGAAAGGGGGAAATGAGCTGCCTCGGTGGAGGTTTGCACTCTCCTGTGGGATTTTTTTTTTTAGCTCATTCCGGCAAAGCCAAAAAGAGCTAGAACGGTGGCGCAGTGTCCGTCGTCCTGTCCAGCCGTCCATCCACACTCCACAGGGACTGCTACTCCTCATTTGCCCCGATACTCAACAAACTCACCCGCAATGATCCTCAGGTGGGTCTGCGTCCAGGGTGTGCTAAAGGTCAGGCCCAAAGGTCAGGAGGTCTGGGCACACTCGGGGTGATTTCATCAGGCCGGTGTGAGCTACTCCATCATTTACAGTCTGCTTTCTTTTGTCCTCCTCCAGCTTCATGAAGCCTTTAAATAAAACAGAAATGCTGATTCAGCATTTTTACTCCCAACAGCTGTGAGCCTCAAATGGCCTAAGATCCTGAAAATGGCAGCGATGACGCTGAAAAGGCTGAGAGACGTTCTGATTGGCTGCTGGGGTCAGAAAGCACAAAATAAACTCGTTAACCCTCGTTAGCCCCTCTGCAGAGGTGGTAGTAACTGGTTACATTTACTCAACTACATGTAGTCAGTTTTTTCACTAAATTGTACACTATTGAGTAGTTTGATTATGGGATACTTTTACTGATGATTGAGTAAATTTTTGAAGAAAACCTGTACTTTTACTCAAATACATTTCATAGCCACAGCTTTTGTCATGTTTGTGAATTTATAATTAAAAAAAATCAGAGAAAATCATTGTCTATTTTGGCTCAGCTGTAAAGGAATGAGGGGGAAAAGCTGCAAATTTATGAGAAAAAAGGTTGCATTTTTATATTGAATGAGTGACTATTTCATCAAAACAAAAAAGTTCTAAATGTTTCAAATTTATGGAAATAAAAAACAAATTTGTGAGGAAAAAAATCTCAAATGTGCAAGAAACCCCCCGCAAAATTATGCAAAAAAGTCACCAAATTATTGGAACAACACCACACTGATTTATGAGAAAATCTCCATAGATTTATTATACAAACCTCACAGACTGGTGAGAGTGAAGTCACTACTCACTACTTAAGTAACTTTTTGGTGACTACTTTAACTTGTACTTGAGTAATTAATGAAACCAGAAAATTCTCAAATGAAATGTTGGCAGCGTGCTTGCAGCTGCCCAGTGATGGTGATTTTAAGCTGCTTTGTAAGAGAGAAATACACCGATTTGAGAGGGAGTTTCAGTCACTTTTGGGCTTCGGGAGAAAAAACTAAGCTACTTCTGGGTTTCAGCCAAATATTGTGAGTGACAGGACACCTGTGGTTATGGGTTCAGAAAAAATGAAGCCCACTGAGTGAAAATTGTAGTCAGAAGGTTGATTTGTTTGGAAAATTTGCAGCAGAATTGTTAACCTGAGTCACACTCTGGCAGTGACATCATTCACTCTGAAAAGTGAGATTTTGGAAAAGAAAAACAAATTCAGGTCAAAAAGTTCAGCACAGGAGGCAGTTCTGAGAAAAACTGATGCTATGTGATGAAAGATAAAATAAATTCCTACATTTTGAAGCCAAAATGAAGCTTGTAGAACAAAGTAAAGCTGAGGTATGGATCTCTGATCTTGAGCTTTTGCTGAAAATCCTCATTCATTTCAATGGGGCAAAAACTTGAAACTCTTTATACCGCAGTTAGTTCCGACAGTACAATGTGATTAGAGAACAGGGATTCCAGAAGTCACTATATTCCCAGATAATCACACTCAGGTGTTTCACAGACTATCTATCACAGTGCTTCAGCTGTAATCATTACACTAACGTAAATATCTGTGGCTTTAATTGTTTTTTTAATTTCACATTTTATTTGAAAAGGAACCATGTACTATAATAAACATAAATGTTGCCATTTAATGCATTGTACCAGAGTTGGCTTTAAGCTAATTTACATCTGCAGTCTCTTGGCAGGTCATAATTAAAACATCATAATGAACAATAATAAAATATTAAAACAATATGATAAAACAAGACAATGCAACAATAAAGGATAGTTAAAATGCTAACCTATACAATCCATGACACAATAAAACAAAAACTACACATACCCAACACAAACTCTTAAAAGTGCAGACATGCACTCACACTCACACAGCTATACAAATTAAAAATAGCCATTAATGGTTGATACTGTGTTGAATACTTTTATTTCCACAGTGAGCCGCTGTTTGAAAAGAGGTGGTCCTAAAAATCCAGATCTCTGTAACCTGGAAGTCCCGCCCTTGTAAAAATCTGGCTAGATAATCCACAGTTGTTTACAACAAAATAAACAAGTTAGAGTTGGATTTATTATCTCAATTAGCCAACCATAACACCTTTGTGGTGATGGACTTTTTATTTCATCTAAAAATGCCAAGAGACTCAAGTGAAGTGCGCAGAAAATAACACAGAAATGTGCCGAAGCTAAATTGTTTACTAGCCCCCAGTGCAAGAAATGTGTCCTACAAACCCTACTCACTCAAGAGGTGACTGGTGTGTACATAAATTGCACTGGACAATATTTAATTTGGTTACCTGTGTGTGAAATGACAATAGGTCTGTTCTTTTCTATATTACAGTAATTGAGGTGCTTAGCAACGGTTAACTAGGTACTTTCGGAAGGGACAGTTTTTCTCAACTGAACAAAATAACTGGTTAAATAAACAAACAAAAACCATAATATTTTGTCCTGTATTGCTGTGCTGGTGGAACTGTTGCAAAAAAGCAATGATATAACTTGAGATCTTGTGGTATCATCAGGTTCAGGTTACTTTATTTGTACCTGTAGGTAGATTTGTTTTGCAGTCTGGTGACATCCATATTTACAAACCACAATTACATTCAACATAAACACAAACACAGGCACACATGAAGCTGACTATAAACATGATAAAAGTACTCAAGGCTCCATCAATCAGGATATAAAGACAAAGAGATGAGAGAAAAACCAGAGATAAGAGAGAAGGGTCATATTAAAAAGTTAAAGACTAGTCAAAGAGGTTAAAAACTCAAAGGTCTAAAACCCAATAAAAGATTTAGAACCCAAATAAAAATCCTACAAAAATAAGTAAATATAAAATGGAGTTAATAAATAGGTACCTAAATTATGTGCAATATATTGTTACAACTTGTTTGGTCGGTTATAGGCCCATCATGAAGCAGAGGGCTGCAGACTCTCTCTTGTATAATATTGCTTAAGTATTCAAGCTCACTAAAAAGATGCATGTTTTGCACAATTTGTGTTTTTCTCTTTTTTTTCCCTCAAAGCTGCAGGATGAGAAATGTCCTAAAACTTTAGTGGCAAAAGAAAAATAATAAGCTGGAACAAATTTTGAGTTACAAGTAGGTGTGAGTTCACAAGATTGATACAACGATCTGGATCGATCCACGTTTGACTGAGCCAATGTCGATCCACAAAGTCAGCGGCTCGATCTTTTAATATAATGCTTTTACGTCTGTGAACGTCTGCCGAGTTCAATCGGGTTGAATCCGCGTCAGTGAGCCGGAACAGTGGCGAAGAACCAGAAACACCCGGAGCGCTAACAGAGCTAACAGCTAACAAGCTAATGGATATGCTAGTTCTTCTTCTGTGGTGTTAAAACGGTTCTCATCCGGCAAGAGTTCCCTGCTGCGCACGTTTTTACTTCTGTGTTTACATGAGCGGAGTTGACGTGCGTGTCTCTTAATTTATCAACAAAAGTCACCGTAAAGACTGTCCTCAACAGTTTCTTAATATTTTTCATAAAGTGGGGATAAACGGTTTTGTACTACGTGCAGCGCTGTGTTGGAACATAAAGTCTACGACTGATAAACACTTGAAACAGAAAGTGCAGAGAGACTGGCTCAAACTCGTGAACAGAGAGACTTGGAGCTGCTGAGATTGTAAGTAAAATATAATTTGTTTTAACATTTGTGTCGTAAATTAATAATTCATACAGCATCATGGAGTTTTACAAACTATTGATACAGAGTTATCTGTTGGTTAAGCGCTGTGAATAAATGTAGAATAAAGGTATATTTTATGAGATTATGGACTTCTAGCACTTAAGTGAGAGATTTGATGATAATAATAAATCACAATAAAATGAAAATGCCAGAATTAATAAAGGCTGCAGTACCGGTACGAGCCATTTTACTCAGTAGAACTAAACTGAAATGAACAAATCTTCCTCGGAAATTAATTGAAACCCTTTTCAAAAATTTAAAGTTAATTTGTAGCTAAAATATAAACAACAAAAAATAAAAGAAACTAAATTATTAAACCCTACTGGAGTGTGGGGATTTAAAAATATGATTACTTTGAAATCTATTCTCCTTTTCATCTCCCCCTTAAGATCCATGAAGACTGGGTTTCCGCTCTAAGATCCATCCTGCACCGAGACCTTCTGAAGGGAAGAGGTTGTCAGTGGAGGACACTGCTTCATGTGGATTTCATCACAGAAGAAGACCTCAAGTTTTTCAGGGGTCTTAGTTTTCAAATTCAAGATTCAAGAAGGTGCTGCCATAATTTGCTCCATACTCTTAACATGCATTCAATGCAATTTAATTGTTGTAATGACTAATTCTTTTATTTCTTTTTTTAATTTAAGTTCTCAGCAACAATACAATGTTGATCATTTTTTGGACAACTTTACTGAGCATTTAATTCTACATAAATCATTGTTTAACAAGGAAAATTTTGACAGTTCTGTGCTTTTCTTGTGGTGTTGCATAGAGTAACATCACTGTAAACTAATGAAAAAGCAGCTACTTTAAAATCTGTACTTCCTCACACAACTTTCAGTGCAAAAAACTTCTAAAAATGTCACAACTTTTGGGAAAAGCTCCCACAAATTTAGGCTTTTTGGGCCACAACAATCACAAAAACAGCTGACAAAATCCTGGAAGGACTGAAATGCAGTTAGATTATGTCTACGTGCTTCATGCACTGAATTTGTTTACTGACTCTGGGTTGTTAACTTGACACAACGCATCCTTTGCACTAAAGAAAGCACTTGTGAGCACTTTGTGAGATCATAAGTTAAATAATAAAAAGTGCATTATTGTAACTGATTTTGGGTCAGTTCTTTATGTGATAATTTATGTATTAACAAAGTTAGAGTATTCTTGGTACAATTTGCAGCATTAGGTCTCAGAAGATTTTTTTCCTGGCAATTAAAATGGCTATTAAAATGGTAATTTCCCAGATCGAATTGAGATCGGATTGAATTGATTCAGAATCTCAAGAATCGAATTGAATCGATGCTGGAAATTAGGGATTGTTCCCAGCCCTAGTTTCAAGATCTGCTCATTAAAGATTTCCCCTGACCCACTTCCACTTATTGTTGGAAGCTGAAACTGCACATGTGTAATAGTCCTTATCTCTATAGGTCACATGGTAATTTGCAGTGCTGAACTCCTAAGAGTTTCTCTTTTACAGGCGCTAAGGTGGAGTAAGGTGTGATAATGGAGCCAGTTGAATGCAGAGCGGTCATCAGGTTCCTGTACTTGAGAGGATGCACATCAGACATTCAATGAGATGAAAGAGACTTATGGGGAGGATGCCCCATCATATGACGTAGTCAAGCATTGGCATTGACAGTTCAAGTGTGGTCGGACATCGGTGGAAACGGTACCCATTTCCAGGTGAACACCACCATTGATGAAGACATCATCTGGCAAATGGAGGCCACCATATGGAGGAACGCCACATAACCATTCGCCAACTAGCCCAAGATGTCAAGATCAGTGTGGAGTCTGTGGGAAAAAATCATCTATGACTGGGGTTGCTCACACAGTCATGTGCTCCTAGGCTCTTTTGGGCTATATTAAAACCAGAGGAGGAGGACTTCTTCAACAGACTAATCATGCAGGACGAAACATGGGTCCATCACTAGAGACTAAAGCCTAATTGAAGCAATGGAAGAATTGGGACTCACCACCTCTGAAGAAGGCACATGTCCAACCCTCGGCAGAACAAGGTCATGCTCATGGCCTTTTGGGACCAACATGGAGCATTGATGATGAATTTCCTGGCAAAGGGTACCACAATTACTGGGACTTACTACACTTCACTGCTGCAGAAATAGACCATCAAAACCAAGAGGGATGGCATACTGACCCAAGGTGTCCACCTCCTGCAAGACACCGCCCCGGTTCACAACTGGCATGTTGCCCAGACAAAAGAACAGTCCTGTGGCTATGAAATCCTTCCTCACCACACTCACACCTCACACCATCTGACATCCACCACTTTCCAACCATGAAGGTGATTTTTTGAAGGGCGAGCACTTCCACAATGATGAAATGCTAATCAAGTTGTGGCTTCTGATGCAAGCTGCAGACTTCTACAGGTGAGGTTTCCACAGCTTCCTAAAGCAATGGGAGAAGTGGGTGACCCTTGGTGGTACCTATGTAGAGAAAGGCTAATAACTGTGCCAAGTTTGGTTCCTCTCAGTCCATGGGAAATGAGTCAGGGGAAATCTTTAAAGAGGACAGTGTCAGGATGCTCTGCCACCTCCACTAAGGCAGTAGTAACCCAAAAATATGAATCCATCTACATCTGTCAGAAAAACAATAAAAACACATAAAGAGCAGCTGATCAGGTGGTCAGGAGACCTAGTTAGGAGGTGTGATTGTGGAAGGGGCCTATGAATGGCATAAATAAGAGCCCATCAGGTACGTTAGACCCCCACCAGGATCCTCTAGAACCTCCTACATCAAAAATTTTCAGATTGAAAACCTTCACACTGAGGATTCTGCAGAGCTGCTTCCTAAAAATAATCGTTAAGATTATTATTAATATGATTATATAAGGAGGGGAGAAGGGATGGATTAGTCAATTCATTAAAGAGAAGGAGACTGAGGGAGGAGGAGGAGGAGGAGGAAAAATGGAAGAAATGAAGAAATAAAGACGAAGACAGGACAGAGAGCAGGGGTCTGAAACATCTGCTTTGGAAACAGATATTTTAACTTAGGAATTTTTTTGTCTTTTTTTTGGTCTTGTAATTTGCAATTTTTTCTTCATCCTTTTGTGACTTTTTCCTCAAAAATGTAGAAACAGTATTGGTATTGAAGTTAATCGCTGTATGTTAAAAATGTAAACCTTTTAATATTTCTTCTTCATTTTTGCCTCTGGTGTATTTGAAATCGTATCAGATATTTTCTCAGGTATCTGCGTATCGAGTTTTAAACACTGGCATGCTGACGGCTGTAGGAGTGAGTATGATGGTGACTAAATATTTGTGGCCAGCAGTCGTTAAAACTGATTAATTTACTAACTGATGAATTTGGCTGAATGGGAATATTTCAGTAATCAAAGATGAGTCAGACGAGTGAGGAAACACCAAGGTCGTTAAATTAGTCACCCTGACGATGATGACGATGACGGTGACGATGGCAGCGTGTTTCCTGTGTGTAGGAGTGTGTCGTCAGTTCTTGATTCTCCACCAAGGCCGCTGCTCCCCTCAGTCACTGAAAACACAGTGGAGGAGGATTTAAGGATTTAAAACCACGTCAGTCTAAACCTGGGGCTCCGGGGCCTCCTGTGGCTCCCTAACCTACGCCACAGTGACAAAGAAAAAGAAAAAAGTTTACAGTTAAATGACAGAACCTTCAAATTTACAATAATAAGATTTATGAGAGAATAGTTTCATATTCCTGAATAAAAACGGATTAATTCAGCTGTTTTCTTTTATCTTAAAGCAGGACTAGCTAACTTTCTTGTTCCCGGTAGGAACATTAAAAAGACTACAACCTATCCAGCATGTCCATGTGGGCGCCACCATGGATTAAAACTGGGCTGTGTGGCTTGTCCGCGGGTTCCATGTTGGTCCCATCTGTGTTTGCCCACATGGACTTTACCTGTGGTGCAGATAAGCCGGTAATCTGCTTACCCACTTTAAACCCACCTGGGCCCACCATGGGTTTAATGCAGATGAGCAGGTTTCAGTAGCGTTGGCACCGTGTTGTCAAACACAGATGGGGCCAACATGGAACCTGTGGACAAACCCACATGGGACCCATAAGACAGCCCAGATTTTAACCTATGGTGGGGCCCACATGGGCATGCTGGCTGGGTAGCGACTATGACCTCAGTCCCAACAGCCAGTCACAGGGCGCTTAGTTGTTGGTAGCTAAAGTTGTGCCTGCTGATTGGCTGTTGGGACCAGAGGTGGTGCTGGAATTTATTTCTGGCTGTCATCTTGACAGACAGGGTCATCATGAGCTGTTATAATGTGTGATAGTTAGGGGTGTCAGGTGGCGGGTAGCTCAACAGAGCGATATCGGGATTATTACTAGAGGTGGGCAATAAGGCCTAAAAATGATATGATATTTTTGCAGATTTTCACGATAACAACATTGTTCATGACATCACAAAGTTTTGTTTTGTTTTTAAATTATAAAGTACAGTTTCTCAGGTTAGCATTATTTACCTTCAACGTTTTTTTGGGGGGGGGGGGGTTGTCTTTTGGCTGCTCCTTTTCGGGGTCGCCACAGCGTGTTATCACCTTATATCGTGATGATCTGCATGTTGATTTGGCAAGGATTTTTATGCCGGATGCCCTTCCTAACGCAACCCTGCCCATTTTTCTGGGCTTGGGACCGGCACAGTGAGTACACTGGCTTGTGCAGTCCCTGTGGCTGGGTAACCAACTTTCCTTCATCTATTCTATTTTTGCTGAGCACCTAGCTAGAAGGCAGGAAGTACCATTTTTTATGATCTTTGGTATAACCTGGCTAGCTCTTGAACCCACAACGATGCTCAATCTCTACGCCACTGTTGCACACTAGAAGAATGCAATGCTCTTGACAGCGTACTGAAAAGTTTCTTCCCTTTATTTGAACTCTTGCACAAAAAATACAGCTAGCATTCAGAATTACGTCTGCTTTTTTTCACTCTCTCTACAACTCTTGCTCCACGTTCTCACTCCTCCTCCTAGCCACTCTCCATTAGTCATTATACTGCCATCTATAGACTCAAACATGTAACTGCATTGTAAATTACAAAACAAAAGGCCACAGAAGTCATGAAAAGAGACCACATTAACCCCTTGCACTCTGGTCAATTTCCCTAAAAACGCCAAAAAATAATATGCCCAAAGTAAATCAAAAGCTGTTCTTCAATCCTTTGCAGCATCTTCATGGGGTTGGTCTCATTTAAAAGAAAACACTCTGAATTTTTTGGCAAAACAGTCATAATCTCTCTAAGTGCTCCGGCCACTGAGTAACAGTCATCTAAACATACTGAACTTGAAGAAAATAAATTTCGCCTGGGTATTTTTTTGGATACAAATGCTTGCAAATAACACACAGCTTCAGATCCGGGCTGGAAAATGCAACAGAAATGTAGAACCAAGTGTTATCCAGCTGAGGTCAAAATTTTGTAACAATACCACAAAAAATGAATATATTACACAGCTTTGTTCTCAGGTAGTTCCCAGGCATTTTTGAACTGTGCCAAATTGTGCCAAATGGCACAGTTTGGAAAAACGTCTGTAACTTTTGAATGATTCAATATAGAAGCTTGATGTTGGGCTCTAATGAAAGGTGACACTCAGGGCTGTGTGTGTGTGTGGGGGAGGTTGTTTATTCATTCATGAATGAATGAATGAACAAACAAGCCCCCACACACAAAGAAGCATGCCAGGTAAAAAATGTGTAGCTTTTTTTTACAAGAAAAAATAACCTACAGTGCACTAAAAATTATTCTAAAATATTTGTAATGTAGAAGATAACAACTCCCACCCCCAGCCCACCCCCCCGCTACAGAGGACAGACATCGGCCATCGCTACATGACGGAATAGTCATGTGGCGATGTGGCGACCGCGGCGCACAGTCACCGCGGCCCCCCCCGCCTCGGTACAGAAGAGTAGCGGGGGGGGCGCGTTCACGGTCTGGACGCGGCGCACGAACCGTGTACCGCGGCACACAGACTTCGGACTTCGTGCGCTGCACAGTTGTAATTTACCAATCGGTCAAAAGTCATTTTTGATTACAATTTTCAGGGATAAAGAATAATTTAGCTTATAACACTTACTTCTTCACAACAGCAGCGTAGCTGGCGAACTTCTCTTCCTCATTGTCAGACGAATGCGATGCTGGTCCGCTTATTACGGACTTGTGGTTCTGGTCTCACGACCCGGTCAAAACATAATTCCATTATTGCGGTTTTGCGCTTCTATGATTGCGGTTTTGGCGAACGATTTTTCAAAACAAATAACAGTAGTGAGAAAAATAGACTGGCGAACGCGTGTGTGTCACCCAGCCTTCGTTGTCGGCATCTGTCGGTCTATGATGACCATGGAAGAGAATCCTTAACGTCTACTCTGCTGGGACAGCACCACCTGTGGCTGAACAGGCCGATGCGCGAATGGCAGTCCCTGTCACACAGGTCGCACTTGTGGGTGGTCTCCGTGCAGCTGGGTCTGTGGCGGTTCTTCCTGCGGGTCCTTTTTTCATCTGCTGCAGCAGTCGCTCTTCACCCAGCCTTACACAAAACAGCTTTCGAACTTCTGTGCTTCAATTGGCTCACTGCATTCGCAGCGTTGGTAGGCGGGTCCTTCTTGCTAGGTTTTCAGTCATTGGTTCTTCAAGGTTTAAGAAACCCAATTCAAGGCTCTTATTAGTCGGATGAGAGATCAATCCTATCTAATCTGTTCGCGGCTGTGTCTGTAGTGGAAGAACGGAAATGCAGCTTTTTTTTTCAGTGCGTTCTTGGACGCAGCGCCCTCGTGCGCCCTCGTGCGCTCTAGGATGCAGAGACGTGCCCGTCCGCGGTACACCGGAGTGCAAGAGGTTAAAGACAAAAATGGGGGTATGCCACACCACCACTCTGCTACCTTAAACATATTTAGTAAAAACAAAACAAAAACTCTCTTATTTCTCCAGTTTTTAAACAGCAGTTCAGATTGGGTTTCCTTTTTTTAAATTCTGTATCAATTACAGGAAAATAATATAAGCCACATCGTAAGTGCACTTACGTAATTGGGGTTTTATGCTGAATAAGTCTACCTGCATCAATAGTCTCCGTTGCACGGACATCTCCTGGGACTTTTTGGCTCCTGTTGCACTGAAGGGATCCATCCATCCATCCATCCTCTACCACTTAATCCTTTTTCAGGTTGCAGGGGAGCTGGAGCCTATTCCAGCATCTTTGGGAGAGAGGCGGGGTACACCCTGGACAAATCGCCAGTCCATCACAGGGCCACACTGAAGTGATGTTTGGGTTGGGGGTTTTTTTTGGTTTGGGTGGTTGAATAAAATCAAGCTTAAGCAACCAAAACGGAATGAAAATAGAACTCTGGACACTTCAGACATTGTGTTGTAGGCGTGCTGTACGTGCGGAAAAAAAATGCGGGCAGATTATCCGCATTGCTGCACTGTTGTTGTTTTTTTTTACATGGCAGCAGTCTGAAACTGCTTTAAAACTAAAATATTTCAACACAACTCAACGCACATGCTCTGACCATGGAGCTGTAGCTTCCTGCACCATGTTTGTTTTGCCATTTCTTTGGTAACACGTAACCTCCATCAGCCGTGTAATGGCGTGACATCATCACGCAGCAGCCCCCAGATATCGAGATACTCATTTTTACATTGGTATCAAAATTTATACCAGTATTATCATTAACAATACGATATGACACACCCCAGTCGAAACAAATTTTTAATGTTCATAGCTTCTGAGACAAAAAATCAGACAGTGTGAGATGGTCGCTGCAGGTCTGCACACACAGAGTTTGGCTCGCAAGGTGAACTGCTGTAATATCTGATACAAACTGAATTATTGTTTATTTTAATATATATTTTTTCTAAAGAAAAAGATTTTTTTCTAATGAAAAAAAATATTTGTAAACAACAACAACAACAACAACAAAATAGTTCAAAAAACACAGGACACACCAGAAGAGATTTTCATTCACAAAGACATTCCATTTCCCAAGAGGAGAAGAAATTGTTTAGGATAAAAGTTTTATTTGTCATAGCATCTGGCATAATCGGTTCCATTCTGATGGGTGCTGCTTGGCAGCAGTGGAGGGGCACAGGCTTGGATTGCCTGGTTCGGGCCAGCCAGGAGTCAACAGGGTCTGGTGGGCGCATGCAGCAGAGAGGCAAGGAAACCAATCAGTGCTGTGCCAGGAGTCTTTTTTGGTCAAAATGCATGAGTAAGTCAGCAGACAGATAAAGCTCCAAATCACAATCCGTCAAAATAACAAATGGCCTTGAAAAGTTTCCGTCACTGATTTAAAAAAAAAAAAAAAAATCTGTCAGTGGCGGAGAATTCTTGATTAATGCAACCTCTGGTTGGGAGTGAGATCATAGTTGCCATAGTTGTAGTCCTTTCAGTGTTCCTACCATTTCCGGTTCCGGTTCCGCCGGACCGGTGGCGCCACACGAGTAGGCTGCCCGTTGCAACAGCCTTTTTTTTAATCTTCCTTCTTCTTTCTACACCTTTCACTCTGTATATATATCACGGACGCACGGATCGCCCCGGGGGTCTCCCGGGTCGGCGGACGGAGCCACGGTTTGCAGCGGGAGACGTTACAGCGGGGAGGAGCTAGTGCTAGCTAGCACTTGGCCGCCGCCCGGTGCTAATGGGAAACTCGACATACCGGGAGATGTAGCGAAAACGACGCGGGTGCCGGGCTGGAGTTTAGGCGGCGTGCAAGAAATATAAGACAGAATAATAAAGAGCGATGGCAAGAACCAAGCAGACCGCCCGTAAAATCTACTGGAGGAAGAAGCCCCCCAGGAGACAGCTAGCCACCAGGGCTGCTCGGAGAGGCGCTCCGGCCACCGGCAGAGTGAAGAGGCCTCGCCGTCACAGGCCCGTGGCTCTGAGAGAGATCCGTCGCTGCCAGAAATCCACGGAGCTGCTCATCCGTAAGCTGCCCGTCCAGCGCCTGGTGAGGGAGATCGCTCAGGACTTCAAGACCGTCCTGCGTTTCCTGAGCTTCGCCGTCATGGCTCTGCAGGAGACCAGCGAGGCCCACCTGGTGGTCTCTTCTTCGTTAAGGGGGTCACCATCATGCCCAAAGACTTCCAGCTGGCCCGCCGCATCCGCGGAGAGAGAGCTTAGACTTTCTGCTGCACATTCACCAACCAACCATAATGCTCTGCACTGTGTGTCTATATATATACATTTATAGTAATATGGACATATGTTTACTAGATGTTGTTTTTTCTTGCCTTCTGATTGTTGCTCTGAGTGTTGCTATCCCTGTGCTGTTGCAATCCTGGAATTTCCCCATTGTGGGACTAATAAAGGCTTATCTTATCTTATCTTATGAACAGAGCTGTTGTAGACAATGTGGTCCCAGTCCGGCTATGAAGGAAGTGACATTCACCCAGTCAATGGTTGATGTACTTGTATCATCAAAATAATTTTGGAAACATTATTTACGGCGAAAATCTTACATATTTTTGCTTTAAGACTCAGATATGTTTAGCGGAAACATGCTGTGCTCTTCCTTTTTCCAAAGTGTTCTATTGAACTGCATCACTGGCATTAAGTTGTGGTTAAGCCAAAATTTTCTCCACTTAAATGAAGAAAAAACAGAATGTATTGTGTTTGGGGATACTGTAACGGCTGGCTTTGGTACCCTCTCTTTAAGGCTCGGTTCAGCTGTCAGAAATTTGGGAGTGATTTTTGACAGCCATTTAAAATTTAATAAACAGATTGACAATGTAGTCAAGATGAGCTTTTATCAATTACGTCTGTTATCCAAAGCCAAACCTTTCCTGAGCCGTCATGATCTTGAGATAGTCATCCATGCTTTAATCACGTCTCAACTTGATTACTGCAGTGCACTTTATGTTGGCATCTCTCAGTCTTCTCTTGGCCACCTTCAACTTGTGCAAAATGCAGCGGCCCGTCTTTTGACCAACACACCTATTGTAGGTGAGAGCACATTACTCCCATCCTTTTTTCACTTCACTGGCTTCCAGTCCATTTTAGAATTAATTTTAAACTTTTGCTTTTTGTTTTTAAAGCTCTTAATGGCCTTGCACCGGTTTATCTGTCTGAGATTTTGACTGTCCGTGACCAAGGCAGGGCTTTGAGGTCATCCAATCAGCTTTTGCTGGATGTGCCCAGGTCAAGGTATAAATACTTGGGTGACCGAGCCTTTTCTGTTGTCGCCCCCAGGCTCTGGAATAATCTCCCCCCTGACCTACGCGCTGTCTCTGACCTGGCCCTTTTTAAATCAGAACTTAAAACATATTTGTTTAGAATGGCTTTTAATACCCAGTAGTGGTGATATTTGTCTTGGCATTTGTTTTCATTTTATTCTTATTTTTAGGTATTTATTCTTATTTCTTTGTTTATGTTATTTGTTTTTAATGCTGTTTAATTTTCTGTAAAGCACTTTGGTCACCTATGGGTTGTTTTAAAGGGCTATATAAATAAAGTACATTACATTACATGTTAGCACAGCTTCTAGAGTCATTAATGACATGTCTGTGACATATTTTGGTGAGAATACATCAGGGATTAAATACTACAGCCCCCCCCCCCCCTTTCCATTTGTGAATTCTGTTCACGGCTAACATTTTGACGGCAAATTGGGCGCCATATTGGTACTGGACAAAGTCCTCTTGACAGCCCTTGCAGCAATGTGATAATGGGACATCCAAATAATGGTTTGTTGTATTTATTGTTATCATATAAGCTCATAAGCTGGAACGTTACAAGTTATGAGTAATATGGAACGTTATGAAGACAAATTTTAATGAAAATGTCAAGATTCAAGGTTGATTTTGTGCTTTTAGTTGTGTTAAATTGCAGAATGGCGTCTGAATGCACACATGCCACTTGTAAAAATATTTCAGTAAAAGGGAACAGACTGTCTTTTCACCGGCAAGTTCTTATGACAACTAAGTGAAACACTTGATTTTGTACTTTGTCAGTCCTTCCCTCATAATCGGTTGTGCATTATTTAAGATAAGATAAACCTTTATTAGTCCCACAATGGGGAAATTCCAGATGCAAATTTAAGATGCAGATCAGTAATCCTCCATTGACAACACAAGTATAGTTCTCCTCTGTGAACTTTATTGATGCCCAACAGCAAGGGTGGACTTAGTGTGGTGCAAGGGAACCAGAGGTTTGGTTGGCAACGGTGTAGTGACGCAGACACTTGGTGACATCATCATGCCGATTGTGGTAGACTGCAAGTCTAATTTAAAACATTACTGGCACATGCCTCTAGGGGGAACTACCTGTATTGTTCAGCACTACTATTAAGGGGACACATTAGAACAAGAGTGTGAAAAACCCCGCGCAGAATCCATGTTCAGTCATATTATGTGTGTTGCAGAATAAACGGCAGAGTTAGCCAAAGAAATAACTCAAGTGTGATCATTGCTACACGGTAGGATATCACACAATTGGCGACGAGGATTAAAAGAAAAAAATCAGCGGCGAGAAACAGAGAACATTGCAAGTGTGGCGAACTCAAGTGACTCCAGTAGTTCGAGTGCAAGTTCAGAGGAGGAAAAACGAGGTTTCCCCACCACGACGAGCAATGGCGGCTGTAATCGGAACGGTAACCCCTTTTGATAACTCGACTCAGTCATGGGAAGAATATAGTGAAATGTTGGACTTTTTCTTCGAAGCTAATGACATTGAGGAGCCAGACAAAAGGAAGGCTGTACTGTTGAGTGGAGTTGGTGCAACTACTTACAGTTTGTTGAGAAATTTAATAAGCCCTGCATTACCGAAAGATAAAACATACGACCAGCTTACTGCTGAGCTTCAGAAGCACTTCAGCCCCAAACCGAGTGAAATCGTGCAACGATTCAAATTTAATTCACGCATAAGGAGGAACACTGAGTCCATAGCAGAGTATGTGGCAGAATTGAGGAAATTAGCACTGCACTGTGATTACAAAGACTCATTGGAAGAAATGTTAAGAGACAGACTTGTGTGTGGAGTGAATGATGACCGAATGCAACGGCGACTTTTATCTGAAACAAAACTCACTTTTGCAAAGGCTTTGGAATTATGCCAAGCGATGGAAACAGCATCTAAAGATGTGAGAGAAATGCAAAGGAAACTAACAGAGGACACAGCAACGCATGTTCGTGTGCCTAAGACCCAAGTAGGTGTCCACAAAGTGTTGACTGACAAAACTCAGCACAAATTCCCCAGTTGTTATCGCTGCAAAGGCCAGCACAATGCCGCCGAGTGCAAATTTGCCACTGAGCTGTGTCATAATTGTGGCAAGCGAGGGCACATTAAGAAAGCATGTAGAATAAAGGTGGACAGCGCACAGGTGCTGAAAGCGACAGTTAATGGGCAAAAGTATGAAAACAAGGGCCCAGGAAAGGAACAGCGAGCGAATCAACTGAGAGGGGAGGGAGAAAGTGATACAGAAGACATGGGTTTTCACACAATTTACAACACGTCAGAGGAGCTGACCAAGGTAGCGCCCATCACGCGTACCATGAATGTTAATGGAATGAAAGTAACATTTGAAGTTGATACAGGCTGTGGAGTAACCATATTAAGTAAACAGCAATATACACAACTGTGGAAGAAAACAGACACAGCAGAATTAAATCCCTGTTCATTAAAATTAAAAACATACACAGGAGAGAAGCTAGACGTGCTAGGCATGGCACAAGTGAAGGTGCAGCACGAAAACAAAGAAAAGGACTTACCTGTAGTAGTAGTTGGGAGCGAAGGACCAAATCTACTAGGGCGAAGTTGGCTACAAGAACTGGCCATGATGGATCAGTTGGTGAATAAAGTGGAATCTCAGCCCAAATTGCAGCTGGAGGAGATCCTCGAAAGACACGCTGAGGTGTTCAAAGAAGGCTTAGGACAGCTAAAAGGTGTCACTGCAAAGATTAATGTGGACAAGGAGGCCCAACCACGATTCTGCAAACCCCGACCGGTACCCTATGCAGTCAAGCCACTGGTCGAAAGCGAGCTACAGAGGCTGCTGGATGACAAGATCATTGAGCCAGTGCAGGTTGCAGAATGGGCGGCGCCCATAGTCCCAGTGAGAAAGCCGGATGGCTCCATTAGAATATGTGGAGATTACAAACTCACTGTCAATCGAGCATCACGGGTGGATCAGTATCCAATTCCTAAAGTGGAGGACCTCTTCGCACAGCTGAATGGCGGCCGACACTTCACGAAATTAGACATGAGTCACGCCTACCAACAAGTAGTCCTGGAAGAAGAATCAAGAAAGTATGTAACCATCAATACACACAAAGGCTTATATACCTACACACGCTTACCATTTGGAGTAGCTTCCAGTCCTGCTATATTCCAGAGAACTATGGAGGGCATCCTAGGTGGAATTCCGAATGTTGCCATTTATTTGGATGACATCCTTTGTACAGGACCAAATGAACAAGAACATCTGAAAACGCTGGAGGAAGTGCTTCAACGGTTGGAGAAAAGCGGTCTGAGGTTGAAAAGAAGCAAGTGTGAGTTCATGGGAAAAGAGGTGGTGTTCCTAGGCCACAAGATCAACGCCAGTGGTCTACACCCTCTAACAGACAAAGTGGAAGCCATTGCGGAGGCGCCTGAGCCACAAAATGTTACTGAGTTAAAAGCCTACCTGGGCTTGTTGAACTATTACCATAGGTTCCTCCCAAAGCTCTCCACGCTGCTGGCACCACTACATACCTTACTTAAGAAGGAAGAAAAATGGTCATGGGGGGTCAAGCAGCAGAAGGCGTTTGAAGAGTCCAAAGCGCTACTTCAGTCCTGTAGTGTGTTAGTGCACTATGATTCAAACAAACCACTCATCCTGGCGTGTGACGCATCACCCTACGGTGTGGGTGCTGTACTCTCTCATCGTATGGAGGATGGCTCAGAGAGACCCATAGGGTTCGTCTCAAGAACTCTTAGTGCAGCTGAGAAAAACTACTCCCAGCTAGACAAGGAGGGCCTTGCAGTAGTATTTGGTGTAAAAAAATTCCACAAATACCTGTACGGGAGACAGTTCGCTATAGTGACTGACCACAAGCCACTAATTTCACTGTTCAGTGAAATGAGAGCCATACCCCAGATGACATCTCAGAGAATTCAGAGATGGGCCGTTACATTAGCAGCGTATGAGTACACCATCGTTTACAAAGCCGGACGGGACCATACGAATGCTGACGCGATGAGTAGGCTACCCTTGGATGGAGGAAGAGACAGCACGCCTGAGGAGGAGGAGAGAGTGCTATTGTTTGAAGATATCGGCGTGCCCCTGGTGAACGCACAACAAATAAAGAAGTGGACAGACAAAGACCCTGTTCTAGCAAGAGTGCGAGAATACATCTTGCGAGGATGGCCGAAGATGAACAGTCCTGAGTTCATTCCCTATGCCCGACGACAGGATGAGCTCAGCACCCAGGAAGGTTGTATCCTGTGGGGAGGACGCGTGGTTGTTCCACCACCTGGTAGGAATGCCTTACTGCAACAACTACACCAAGCACACCCTGGCATCACTCGCATGAAAGCGTTGGCGAGGAGTTACATGTGGTGGCCCAACATGGATGCAGAGGTGGAGGCGCTTGTGAAGTCATGTGCGGCATGCCAGGAGAACAGGAACAGTCCTCCAGCAGCCCCACTACATCCCTGGGAAGTTCCAGATAAACCATGGAGAAGAATTCACATTGACTACGCAGGTCCATGGATGGGAAGAATGTTCCTGATCATAGTTGACGCATACTCAAAGTGGATCGATGCATATTCTGTGAGTAGCTCTACTTCTACTGTTACCATTGAATGTCTTAGAAAGAGTTTCAGCCAACATGGGCTACCTGAAATCATAGTATCAGATAACGGTACATGTTTTACGAGTGAACAGTTCCAAGAGTTTTCTGAAAAGAATGGCATACGTCACATCACGACTGCGCCATACCATCCTTCTTCTAACGGCTTAGCCGAGAGGGCCGTGCAGACGTTCAAGTCACTCATGAAAAAGATGACAGGAGACTCTATTGAAACCCGAATGTCGAGAGCTCTGTTCAGCTATCGAATAACACCCCAATCTACAACTGGCAAGTCACCAGCTGAGCTGTTGTGTGGAAGGAAGTTGAGGTCAACATTTGACTTAATACATCCAGACTTCAGAAACAAAGTGCATGATAAACAAGAGAAACAAAAAGGTTATCATGACATGCATGCTAGAGAGAGAATACTGAGAGAAGGAGACGTGGTCTACACCCGCAACTTTGGCTCAGGACCAGCCTGGGTACCAGGAGAAATAACAGAAAAGACAGGCCCTGTGTCATTCAAGGTGACATTAGGTCATGGACAAGTGGTGAGGCGACACATCGACCAAGTTCGTGGTAGGAGCTCCATTCCCCTGCCGATGGCACCAGAGGTGTTGTCTGACACCCATCCTGAGGAGAGCATCAACGAACCACCACTTCAGGTGATACCTGAGGTACCCGTCTCTGCAGATTCTACGGGCAGCACTGCAGCAGCCGAAACAGTGGAGCAGTCTGAGTCTTCACCTGCAGTTGGCTCACCCGCCGTGAGAAGATCTCAGCGAGCTAGGAAAGCTCCAGACTACTTGAAGGACTATACTTAGTCAGTAGTGAGTTCCCCAGCCACAGGACAAGAATGCGTCCTGGAACCTCACTGGGATGCGGTAGTCAAACCAAATCCCCAGTTAGACTGTTATGTGTGTTATACATGTAAAAAAAAAAAAAAAAGAGAAAGAAATTATGTGTATGGCACATGTGTTTAAGAAGTTAAAAGTAACTGTGATTGTTTAGGGTTAAATGGGAGTTCCAGGATGTCTAGCATAATTGGCTAGTGTAATTAAAAGTAGTTTAATCTAGAGGGGAGGGATGTGGTAGACTGCAAGTCTAATTTAAAACATTACTGGCACATGCCTCTAGGGGGAACTACCTGTATTGTTCAGCACTACTATTAAGGGGACACATTAGAACAAGAGTGTGAAAAACCCCGCGCAGAATCCATGTTCAGTCATATTATGTGTGTTGCAGAATAAACGGCAGAGTTAGCCAAAGAAATAACTCAAGTGTGATCATTGCTACACGGTAGGATATCACACCGATGCACATATAATGTGAGGGTCGGCCATCTTACAGCCTCTTTTTCTCTCTTGGCTCTTTGGCGCTCAACCTCCCGTTAACAGACCAAGTTGTAAGTTTATACACAGTGTGTTATAAAGTTTGTGTTCCAAGCAAACACCACTCTCCGTTGATCATTTCCAGTTCCCAGACATAAGTTCATAAGTAAGACAGAAATGGGGCCCTACTTTTTCTTTGTTCTACACTTTCTTTTCAAGCCTTATTGAAATCCTACCTGGGAACATTGTCCTCAGAAGTCTCAGAAGTCTTCAAATGATGATATCATTCAGGCATCAGGAAATACATCTGTAGAAAATCAAAGAAGTTTAACAAATTGAATGTAGGCTCTTGATACCATCTAGCTGCAATGCTCCTGCACTGTGTATATAACTGTGTGCACATGTATATATTTATTTTTAGTTCGCTTTGGCGAACCAGTTCTTATCTTATTATCTTTATCTTATTATCTTATTTACTATTGCTCTGAATGCTCCTATCCCTGTGCTGCTGCAATCCTGGAAGCTCCCCATTGTGGGACTAATAAAGGCTTATCTTATCTTATCTTATTTTATCTTATCTTGAGTTCCGCAAGTGTTGGTCAATGCAAATTCCTTTAAAAAAATAGTATCAGATTACTCGAATAATCTTCGATTAGAGTGGGCGATCACTCGAGCTGTAAAAAATACCTTATTCCTGGGGGTGGCGCTGTAGAAACGATTATGGGCGGAACTTCTGGTTTCAGCTGAAGTAGTGTTAAATCAGTCCGCAAGAGTGGAGTAGTGGGGCATTCAAAATAACATTTTTAAAAGTTTTTCAAATTCATTTTAATGTATAGTCCACATACTGTATGTGTTTTGCACTCAAGTGGCAGCTAATTTCAGCACTTGTAGTTTTTATATTTTTGAATGTTTTGGCATAGTTCTGGTACTTGTTGCTGGTGTTTGTGGTTGTGCCATAGACTGTATAAATGGAGGCTTCTCACCGGCAATGCATAGATCATGCACTGAAAACTAAAAATAACTGTTCATGTGATTGGTGGTACAGACACAAGAGCACACCAGATATGTTTTCACTTGTATGTCACAGATCTGATGTCTGTGCTATATATGTCACCAGAATGAAGGCTACATGAAGTAAAATATCAATCCATCCATCCATCCATCCATCTTCTTCCGCTTAATCCTTTTCGGGTCGCGGGGGCTGGAGCCTATCCCAGCATCTTTGGGCGAGAGGCAGGGTCAGTCCATCGCAGGGTCAGTCCATCGCAGGGCCAACACAGAGAGACAGACAACCATTCACTCTCACAGTCATACCTAAGGACAATTTAGAATCCCCAGTTTGATGTCAATTAACCTAACTTGCATGTTTTTGGCATATGAGAGGAAACCGGAGAAATCCTGTAGTAAACCCACGCAGACACGGGGAGAACATGCAAACTCCACACAGATCACTGTTGGTCAGGGGCTGGAATCGAACCCAGGATCCCCCGGCCAAGGGTGAGTTGCTGTGCTGCCACAGCAACCACTCTGCCACCACACTGCCCACTGAAGTAAAATAATGAATAAAGAATAGTGACAGTTTGCTTTCTAAGACTTTACGATTTAAGAAAGATATCAAATAGTTTTTTGTGTTTTTTGCATTTGTTGCACTGCCTTGGAACGATATGGGCTAGCAGCTTCAGTATGCATTAATTTTTAAATGATCACAAAATATAGATCAAGGTTGTCATAGTCGGGAATGGTGCTGGGGATAAGCTTCCAGCGCTTAAAAAAATGCTCCTTATGGCATGCATGTGGAGAGTGTGGGAAATGAGGAGGCCAGTTTACGAGCAGACGAAATTTATTAACACTCTCAACATTCATACACAGAAAAGCAATGAATCAGCCAAACCAGGGTTCTCCTTATACGCTCCACAGATCATCTCACATCTGCATGACATTTCACATCACACTGCATGATAGCCAGCTCCACAATACATTTGCCTTCAACCCCCAGCTCCCTCTTCCTGCCAACTCCCCAGAACGTCCTTGCCTATTATTCTCTTATGTTTAATCACTGCCTCCTGACTGAGACGCTGTCTGCAGATTCCCCCACAATATGCATCTCCACATCACCCCCCCAGACAGAGTTTCAGTCACTACGTCTTTTGGGCTTCAGTTTCCTCCCATATCTGCTGTAACTGGGGTCTCTGTGCCGGCGGGGGGCTGCTGGACATGTGTCTGACTGGGGGGGGGGGGGGCAAGGTGAGGGGGAGGGGAACTTCGCTCTGCCCGTGTGGCTGTCCTGGTGAATCGTTTGCCTGGGGAGTACTCCGTGGGGGTCTTCCACGCCGGGGGACCCTGGCCAGCAGCACTTGCTCATCCGCCACTACAAAGGCGGGCTTAAGTCTGTCTATGCATATTTTCTCCCGACGCCCCCCCAAGTCTAGCAAAAAATGCTTGTCCCCTGTTTCCAGCACTCTGAACGGGCCATCATAGGGTGGGCGCAATGGCGGGCGGTGGGCATCGTGTCTGACGAACACGAACTCCGTTTCTTCAAAGTTTTTGGCACAAAAGCATGTGGGAAACAGTGGTGGGCCGGACTGGGCAGCATGCCTGTGTCTGCACTACGCTGCAATCGCTGAGACGGGCAGCTGTCCGCCGCGGGATTGTCTGGCAAAAATTCCCCGGGTAGCCGCAGTGGCTGAGAAAAAACCAGATCAGCCAGGGAAGCCTCCAAATCCTCTTTTGGTGCGGAACGCAACCCCAATAAAACCCACGGCAACCGGTCAACCCAATTTGCATCCGTCAACGAAGCCCTGAGTGCTGCTTTCAGTGACCTGTGAAAACGCTCGCATAACCCATTTGCCTGTGGGTTGTACGTGGTTGTGCGATGAATTGCAACACCCAGGCTGCGGGCTATCGCGGACCAAAGTTCGGAAACAAACTGAGGGCCCCTATCGGACGTGATGTCCGACGGGATTCCAAAACGCGCCACCCATGTTGTTAAAAAAGCGCGCGCCACGTCCGCGGACGTGGTTGCCTCCAGCGGGACTGCTTCTGGCCAGCGTGTGGTGCGGTCCACCACTGTCAGAAGGTGTGTGCACCCCTGCGACAGCGGGAGGGGGTCCACGAGGTCCACGTGAACATGGTTGAATCTTTTAGCCGGTATCCTAAACGGCTCCAAAGGAGCCTTCGTGTGTCTGTGCACTTTGGCTCGTTGGCACGCTACCCAGGCTGCCGCCCACTCTTTCACTTGTTTGCGCAGGCCTGGCCACACGAATTTCGCTCCCACCATTTTGACTGACACACGCACTCCTGGGTGCGCCAAAGCGTGAACTGACTCAAACACGCGGCGGCGCCACGCGACCGGGACCACCGGACGCGGGCGTCCCGTAGAGACGTCGCAGATTAGGGGAGGGCTGCCGTCTTGCAGTACCCTGCTCTCCAGCCTTAACCCTGTTGGTCCAGACTGGAGCGCGCGCCTGACGTCCGTATCGCTAATCTGCTCTGCGGCCATGGCTGTATAATCTATCCCTACGCAGACCGGGGCCACTACCGCGCGCGAGAGGCAGTCCGCCACCACATTCAGTTTACCCGACACATACTGAATATCGGTCGTAAACTCCAAAATCGCGGCCAGCTGTCTCTACTGCCGGCCCGACCATGGTTCCGAAACCTTGGCCATCGCGAACGTCAGTGGCTTGTGGTCCACGAATGCGGTGAAGCTGCGCCCTTCCAGCCAGAATTGGAAGTGGCGTATGGCCAGGTGGAGAGCCACCGAGTCTCTGTCGAACGCGCTGTATTTACGCTCGCTGTCGCGCAAAGCCCTGCTGAAAAAGGCGAGCGGCTGCCAAGAACCGGCGACACGTTGCTTACGACGGTCCCTATGGCCACGTCCGAGGCATTGGTAGTGAGCGCTATCCGGGCCGCCGGGTCTGGGTGCGCCAACAGTGTGCCGTTTGCCAGTGCTGCTTTCACCTCAGAGAACGCCTGCTCTCGCTCCGGAGTCCATTCGACTCCATCCACGGGTTTCTGTCTCTTGAGCGCAGTGTACAGCGGCTGCATGAGCTGAGCTGCGCGGGGGAGGAAACGGTTATAAAAATTACGCATCCCCAAAAATTCCTGCAGCGCCCTGACCGTCTGAGGCCGGGGAAAGTTCGCCACAGCGTGCACTTTGTTTGGCAAGGGTATCGCTCCCTCCGGTGAGACGCGGTGCCCCCAAAAAAATCAATCCCCGTCACGCCGAACTGGCACTTCGCCGGGTTGATTATTAACCCGTGCTCGTCCAACCTCTGGAAAACCGTCCTGAGGTGGGTTACGTGTTCGTCTTCGGACGCACTGGCTACCAGGATATCATCCAGGTAGACGAACACAAACGGGAGATCGCGCAGCACCGCGTCCATCATGCGCTGGAACGTCTGTGCCACTCCTTTTAATCCGAATGGCATGTGCTGAAACTCGAACAAGCCGAACGGAGTTATTACCGCTGTTTTGGGTATGTCCTCCACGCGCACTGGGACCTGGTGGTAACTGCGGACCAGGTCTATTTTAGAAGAAATGCGTGCTCCGGCGAGGTGAACGGAAAAATCCTGAATGTGGGGAATCGGGTAGTGGTCGTGTGCTGTGGCGTTATTCAACCTGCGGAAATCGCTGCACGGTCGCCACGACCCCTCAGTCTTAGGGACCATGTATAGTGAGGATGCCCATGGGCTGTTCGATTGCCTGATGATGCCCAACCTTTCCAGGTTGGCAAACTCCTCGCGCGCTATGGCCAGTTTAGCTGCATCCAAGCGCCGAGGTTGTGCAAACACAGGCGACCCAGTGGTGGTGATAAAGTGCTCCACCCCGTGTTTAGCGATGGCCGCTGAAAACGTCGGGACCGTGAGTGCTGGGAACTGAGTGAGCAGTGTGTGGAACTTACCGCCTGGAGCTGTGACGTTACCGCCTGGAGCTGTGACATTGGCTTGTGTTACTGGCCCGGCCCCTTGAGCTGTACAGGGGAGAGAGTCAAAGGACAGTGCATTAACCAGGCGCCTGTTAGCAACATCAACTAATAAACCATGCGCACACAGAAAATCAGCTCCCAGGATTGGGAAACTCAGTGCTGCTATGACAAAAGTCCACTCGTATGTATGGCCGTATAGAGATAAAAGGATGATGCTCTTCTGGGCTCCGATGTCTACAAGGAAATGCCTCCCTGAGCGCGAGTCCGTCACGTAGAGCAGCTTGTTCTCTTCGCCAGCGGTCGCAGCTGCTACGACTGCCGGCTCTGGCATTTCCCGAGCGCTTGAATTGGCACGGTGGCGCACATCTTCATGCGTTCTCTCCGAAGCGGCGGTGGTAGAAGCAGAGCGTGTCTCTCTGGCGCTCCTTGGCCCCCGCTGCCGCTACCGTCGGTGGCTCCTCGCCTCCTCTGGTCGTCCAGCTGGGCTTCGATGCCGCCACGTTCACCGTGAGCGCTCTGGTGGTGAGGATGATCCGGTCTGCCTCCTGGGCTAGCGCACGGTAGTCACGCATGGCCAGCAATGGCGAATTGGCCAGGACCGCTCTCGCCTCTGTTGGAAGGTTCCGGAGGAAAAGGTGGGCAAACATAAAATGCCCGTCGTCCGTGCCCATTAACGCCAACATCTTCTCCATCAGATCGACGGCCGAACCATCTCCTAACTCGGAACGCCTCAGGAGCCTCTCTGCTCTCTCACAGTCCAAGAGCGTGTAGCACCAAATCAGCGCAGCTTTGAGAGCCTCGTATCTGCTGTGGGCTGGGGACTGGTTGAGCAGGCTCGCTACCTGCTGAGCTGTGTGAGCGTCCAGTGCTGCAACCACATGGAAAAACTTGGTGTTGTCTGCCGTTATTCCCCGGAGGGCGAACTGGGCCTCGGTGTGGTGGAACCAAGAGCGTGGGTTGTGCTGCCAAAAGTCCGGTAGCTTGACTGCAACAGCGCACGCGTTGCTGGGGGTTCCCGTCCGGGCCGTCTGTGGGATGCTTGCCGCGTTGCTGGGGCTTCCCGTCCGGGCCGACTCCGGGGTTCTTGCCTCGTGTTCCATAATATGTCTAGGGTCACCAGTGTGGAGAGTGTGGGAAATGAGGAGGCCAGTTTACGAGCAGACGAAATTTATTAACACTCTCAACATTCATACACAGAAAAGCAATGAATCAGCCAAACCAGGGTTCTCTTTATAAGCTCCACAGATCATCTCACATCTGCTTGACATTTCACATCACAGTGCATGATATCCAGCTCCACAATACATTTGCCTTCAACCCCCAGCTCCCTCTTCCTGCCAACTCCCCTGGACGTCCTTGCCTATTATTCTCTTATGTTTAATCACTGCCTCCTGACTGAGACGCTGTCTGCAGATTCCCCCACAATATGCATCTCTACAGCGTCTCAAATAGCCTCTGACAACCAAGTCCAACTCCTGGCCTGCTCATGTGGCTTAGCGTCTAAGCCTGGCAGAACTGCTTTTACTGACAGGAGAAGGGGTGAAGGCGAGTCTCTGGCACCTTAAAACCAGAAGCTTCGGGTAGATGGGGCTCAATAACCTGGGAGGGTAGCTCATCTAGGGGAAGGAAAACCCTGATTTCAAACCTCTGCTGCCTTGTGGCATACTCGGCCACATACTCGATCCTCCTTTGGAGGATCACGAAGGCAGCTGCAACACTCGCTCGCCTCACAATCAGAGTGTGGACAAACCCCAGGCTGTTGGTGAAGACCAAGATGGCAGTGTATAATGCCTGTGTCATCAGCACACTGCTGTACAGCAGCAAGTCATGGACAACATATGCTAGACAAGAGAAGCAACTCAACACCTTCCATCTGCGAAGCATCCGCCACATCCTGGGCATATCCTGGCAGGACAGCGTAACCAACGCAGACGTCTTGAATCGTGTGGGCTTTTCCAACATGTTCACTCTCCTCAGACAGCGCAGGCTGCGCTGACTAGGCCATGTCTACCACATGGACGATGGGCGCATCCCAAAGGACATCTTGTATGGAGAACTGGCATCTGGGAGGAGATCCACTGGTCGCCCCCAGCTCCGGTACAAAGATGTCATCAAGAGAGATATGAAGGCCACTGACATCAACTCAGAAACCTGAGAGAGCCTAGCAGGTGACCGTGCAAAGTGGAAAGGGACCCCGAAGCAACACCTGAAATCAGGGGAGGAGAAAATGATGACCGCTGCTGCGGAAAAATGAGCACGTAGGAAGGAAACCAGCAGCTCCAACAGACCAGTGACTACACACAGGTGTGACCTTTGCGACAGAGACTGCCACTTCCTCATCGGTCTATTTAGCCACAGATGACGCTACTCCAGTCGAGCAGACAACCAGAACTAGGATGCTTCATCCATGGTCAACTTGACCGACGGAGGCCTGAGATCAATAAAATTTTGAACAGTTGTCAGAAAAGGTCTGTACATGTTAAGTTAAATAACAAGCATTCACGGCATGACAGCAGCATGAGCATTTTAATTTCGGGGTAAAACGAACAGCTGCAGCTGTCTGTTTTACCCTGCCATTAAAACACCCAAGCACAGTGTTGTGGTTCTTTGTGGCTCTGACGAGATTCTACGTCTGCTCTGAGGTAAATCTGATTATGTCCAACATCTTTTAACAAAATGCATCCGACTTTATTGCGGTGGAGACATTGATATATCTCAGAGCTTTTATTTGTTTACAGCATTAGCATCTTAGCAGCGGTGCTAACAAACGGAGCTACTGTCTTTTTAAGGTCATCTTCCCATCCCTTCATAGTCATGGGATGTGATATGATTATATTGTGGAGAGTGTAAATAACGAGACTGATTTATGCAGCAGACGATTTTATTCACTCTCACATCAGTCATACACAGAAAAGAATACCTCAATACACCATGGGTTCTTCTTTTATACCAACCGCCCATCTCACCTCTGCATGACATTTCACATCACAATACATTCATCCCTTCTCCCCCCAATTCCTTCTTCCTGCTACCTCACCATAATCTCCATAGCCATTGTCCTTCTCTGTTTACCCTCTGCATCCAGTCTGAGATGATTAACCCAGTCTCTACACCGCCCCCCCCCCCCCAGAATCTCAGACCGAGTTTCAGTCCTCACGTCCTTTTGGCTTCAGTCTCCTCCCATATCTGCTGTAACGGGAGTTTACTGCCTCCGCAGCGCTGCTTTGCCGGCGGGGGGTCCTGGGGGTGTGTCTGTCTGCAGGTGGGCCATGGCGAGGGGGGTGAAACCTTCGACTTGCCCGTGTGGCTGCTCTGATGAATCATTTACCTGGGGAGTTCTCAGTGGTGGTCTTCCGCGCCGAGGGGCCTGAACCAACAGCACTTGCTCGTCCACCACCACAAAGGCGGGCTTAAGTCTGTCTATGCATATTTTCTCCCGACGACCCCCCAAGTCTAGCAAAAAATGTTTGTCCCCTGTTTCCAGCACTCTGAACGGGCCATCGTAGGGTGGGGGCAATGGAGGGCGGTGGGCATTGTGCCTGACAAACACGAACGCCGCGTTCTTCAAAGTTTTTGGCACAAAAGCGCATGGAAAACAGTGGTGGGCCGGGCCCGGCAGCGTACCTGTGTCTGCACTATGCTGCAACCACTGAGACGGGCAGTTGTCCGGCACAGGATTATCTGGCAAAAATTCCCCGGGCAGGCACAGTGGCTGAGAAAAAACGAGCTCCGCCGGGGAAGCCTCCAAATCCTCTTTTGGTGCGGAACGCAACCCCAATAAAACCCACGGCAACCGGTCTACCCAATTTGCATCCATCAGCAAAGCCCTGAGCGCTGCTTTCAGTGACCTATGAAAACGCTCGCATAACCCATTGGCCTGTGGGTTGTACGCGGTTGTGCGATGAATTGCAACACCCAGGCTACGGGCCATCGTGGACCAGAGGTCTGAAACAAACTGAGGGCCCCTATCAGACGTGATGTCCGACAGGATTCCAAAACGCACCACCCATGTTGTCAAAAAAGCGCGCACTACGTCCGCGGACGTGGTTCCCGCCAGCGGGACTGCTTCTGGCCTGCATGTGGTGCGGTCCACCACTGTCAGAAGGTGCGTGCACCCCTGCGATGGCAGGAGGGGGCCCATGAGGTCCACGTGAACATGGTCGAATCTTTTAGCTGGTATACTAAACGGCTCCAAAGGAGCCTTCGTGTGTCTGTGCACTTTGGCTCGTTGGCACGCTACGCAGGCTGCAGCCCACTCTTTTACTTGTTTGCGCAGGCCTGGCCACACGAACTTCACTCCCACCATTTTGACTGACATGCGCACTCCTGGGTGCGCCAAAGCATGAACTGACTCAAACACGCGGCGGCGCCACGCAACTGGGACCACCGGGCGCGGGCGTCCTGTGGAGACATTGCAGATTAGGGGGGGGCTTGCCGTCTTGCAGTACTCTGCTCTCCAGCCTTAACCCTGTTGGTCCAGACTGGAGCGCGCGCACATCTGTATCGCCAATCTGCTCTGCGGCCATGGCTGTATAATCTATCCCTACGCAGACCGGGGCCACTACCGCACGCAAGAGGCAGTCCGCCACCACATTCAGTTTACCCGACACATGCTGAATATCGGTCGTAAACTCCGAGATCGCAGCCAGCTGTCTCTGCTGCCAGCCCGACCATGGTTCCGAAACCTTGGCCATCGCGAACGTCAGTGGCTTGTGGTCCACGAACGCGGTGAAGCTGCGCCCTTGCAGCCAGAACTGGAAGTGGCATATGACCAGGTGGAGAGCCACCAAGTCTCCGTCGAACGCGCTGTATTTATGCTCACTGTCGCGCAAAGCCCTGCTGAAAAAAGGCGAGTGGCTGCCAAGAACCCGCGACACGTTGCTCCACGACGGCCCCCATGGCCACGTCCGAGGCATCGGTAGTGAGCACTATCCGGGCCGCTGGGTCCGGGTGCGCCAATAGTGCGGCGTTTGCCAGGGCTGTTTTAACTTCCGAGAACGCCTGCTCTCGCTCCGGAGTCCATTCGACTCCATCCGCAGGTTTCCGTCTCTTGAGCGCGGCGTACAATGGCTGCATGAGTTGAGCTGCGCGGGGGAGGAACCGGTTATAAAAGTTAACCATCCCCAAAAATTCTTGCAGCGCCCTGACTGTCTGAGGCCGGGGAAAGTTTGCCCCGGCGCGCACTTTGTCGGGTAAGGGTATTGCTCCCTCCGGTGAGACGCAGTGCCCCAAAAAATCAATCCCCGTCACGCCGAACTGGCACTTCGCCGGGTTGATTATTAACCCGTGCTCCTCCAACCTCTGGAAAACCGTCCTGAGGTGGGTTACGTGTTCGTCTTCGGACGCACTGGCTACCAGGATATCATCCAGATAGACGAACACGAACGGGAGATCGCGCAGCACTGCATCCATCATGCGCTGGAATGTCTGTGCCACTCCTTTTAATCCAAATGGCATGCACAGAAACTCGAACAAGCCAAACGGAGTTATTACCACTGTTTTGGGTACGTCCTCCGTGCGCACTGGGACCTGGTGGTAACCGCCGACCAGGTCTATTTTAGAAAAAATGCGTGCTCTGGTGAGGTGAACGGAAAAATCCTGAATGTGGGGAATTGGGTAGCGGTCGTGTGCTGTGGCGTTATTCAATCTGCGGAAATCACCGCACGGTCGCCACAACCCCTCAGCCTTAGGGACCATGTGTAGCGGGGATGCCCATGGGCTGTTCGAATGCCTGATGATGCCCAACCTTTCCAGGTTGGCAAAGTCCTCGCGCGCTATGGCCAGTTTAGCTGCGTCCAAGCGCCGAGGTCGTGCGAAAACGGCGGCCCGGTGGTGGTGATAAAGTGCTCCACCCCGTGTTTAGTGATGGCCGCCGAAAACGTTGGGACCGTGAGTGCTGGGAACTGAGTGAACAGTGTGTGGAACTTACCGCCTGGAGCTGTGACGTTGGCTTGTGTTATTGGCCTGGCCCCTCGAGCTGTTCAGGGGAGAGAATCAAAAGACAGTGTATTAACCAGGTGCCTGGTTACATCAACTAGTTACTGGTTACATCAACTAGTAAACCATGTGCACACAGAAAATCAGCTCCCAGGATTGGGAAACTCAGTGCTGCTATGACAAAAGTCCACTCGTATGTACAGCCGTGTAGAGATAAAGCCAGTGTTCTCTCACCAAAGGTCTTAATGTCCGAGCCGTTTACTGCCACCAGCCCGGGGCCGCTAGGTCCTGCCAGCCGGTCGGCGTAGGTCGGCAGGATGATGCTCTTCTGGGCTCCGGTGTCTATGAGGAAACGCCTCCCTGAGCGCGAGTCTGTCACGTAGAGCAGCTTGTTCTCTTCGCCTGCAGTCGCAGCTGCTACCGACTGCCGGCCTTGGCATTTCCCGAGCGCTTGAATTGGCACGGTGGCGCACATCTGCGTGCATTCTCTCCGAAGCGGCGGTGGTAAAAGCAGAGCGTGTCTCTCTGGCGCTCCCTGGCCCCCGCTGCCGCTACCGTCGGTGGCTCCTCGCCTCCGCTGGTCGTCTCGCTGGGTTCCGACGCTGCCACGTTGACTGTGAGGGCTCTGGTGGTGAGGATGATCCGATCTGCCTCCTGGGCTAGCACACGGTAGTCACGCACGGCCAGCAACGGCAAATTGGCAAGAACCGCTCTCACCTCTGTTGGGAGGTTCCGGAGGAAGAGGTGGGCAAACAGAAAATGCCCATCGTCTGTGCCCATTAACGCCAACATCTTCTCCATCAGATCGACGGCCGAACCATCTCCTAACTCAGAACGCCTCAGGAGCCTCTCTGCTCTCTCACAGTCGGAGAGCGTGTAGCGCTGGGTCAGCGCAGCCTTGAGAGCCTCGTATTTGTTGTGGGCTGGGGGCTGATCGAGCAGGCTCGCTACTTGCTGAGCTGTGCGAGCGTCCAGCGCTGCAACCACAAAGTAATACTTGGTGTCGTCTGCCGTTATTCCCCGGAGGGCGAACTGAGCCTCGGTGTGGTGGAACCAAGAGCGCGGGTTGTGCTGCCAAAAGTCTGGTAGTTTGACCGAAACCGTGCACGCGTTGCTGGGGGTTCCCGTCCGGGCCGACTCCGGGGTTCTTGCCTCGTGTTCCATAATTCGTCCAGGGTCACCAGTGTGGAGAGTGGGAATAAGGAGGCAGGTTTATGGACAGACGACTTTATTCCACTCTCTCATCAGTCATACACAGAAAAAAGCATGTTACAATCAAGCATGGTTTCTCCTTTTATCCCAACCGCTCATCTCACATTTGCATGACATTTCACATCACATTGCATGGGCTGCACGGTGGCGCAGTGGTTTAGCACTGTGGCAGCACAGTTTTACCCTTGGCCGGGAGATCGCGGGGATCATGAGATCGTGGGTTCGATTCCAGCCCCCGACCAACAGTGAGCTGTGTGGAGTTTGCATGTTCTCCCCGCGTTGCGTGGGTTTACTCCGGGATTTCTCCGGTTTCCTCCCGCATACCAAAAACATGTAGGTTTAGGGCGCTCGCGCACGCAGCGACCAGCAGCCGGTGGCTTGTCACCAGACTGCAAACCAAGTCTACCTACGGGTACAAATAAGTAACAAAAAAAAAAAAAAAAAAAAAAAAAAAATTTAACATCACAATACATCCATCCTTTAACACCCCCCCCCCCCCCCGACTCCTTCTTCCTGCTATCTCCCCATGATCTCCCTAGCTATTGTTCTCCTCTGTTTACCCTCTGCATCCTGTCTGAGATGATTCACCCAAGTCTCTACAAGACGATTTTATTCACTCTCACATCAGTCATACACAGAAAAGAATACCTCAATACACCATGGGTTCTCCTTTTATACCAACCCCCCATCTCACATCTGCATGACATTTCACATCACAATACATTCATCCCTTCTCCCCCCCCAACTCCTTCTTCCTGCTACCTCACCATAATCTCCATAGCCATTGTCCTTCTCTGTTTACTCTCTGCATCCAGTCTGAGATGATTAACCCAGTCTCTACAATATTACTGTTTTTGAGGTGCAAAAGGCCACATTCCTGCATTTTTGATGCCAAAGTCATTGTTTTTAACAAGGAAAAGTGTCCTGTTTCAGTGACAACCACACGTTCTAAACTAGTACCGGAAGTTCCGCCCATAATTCACGCAAGGCGTCATGGGGGCTAGGAATAAGGTGGATAGTCGTTAGCTGCAGCTCTAAGATCAATTAATAACGTTAAAACCAAGCATCTTATTATCTTATTTTCCCCTAAATTTTTACCATGCTCAAGCATTGTACCTGACAACAAATGCTGTTTATTTCATGCAATATTCGACTTCTTCCACAAAAATGAAGAAAATGCAGTACATACCTGTGTGGCACTATGGTCTTGTGTTTTTTATCAGCACCAATATGGCGTCCATATTTGGCCACCTAAAACTAGCCTGGTGGCTAGCAATGAGCAGTCTAGTGTATTCTATCTTTGTGCTTCTGTTGTTTACACAGCCTGCACAATATTGAAGCTAACGGCTCCTAGCTTTGGTAATGAACACAACCTCAGCTAGCTAACTTAACTGGCTGAATGCAAGTTTAAAAGTACAAATAAAATCCATATAAAGACCTGGGGTGTAATAAGCACAGAAACAACCCTGAATGAGTTAACTGTTAGCATCAGTGGTTAGCTGCTAATGACATCTAATCAGTCAGAGTATGATAAACTATAATAAAATAAGATAAAATAATATTTGAATGAAATATATAGTCATGTGTTGGTAGATGATCCAGCTTTGGACATGGATGTCCCTTGAGGTTGTATAGAATATATAGAAAATAATCATGAAAACAGATCTGGCCTGCCAGCTAAGCTCAAGGCTAGCAGGCTAATTTGGCGGTCTTATCGATTGGTGCTAGGTACACTCATTTAAAAAGTAGCCAAGTCTATTCAGCACCCTCATGCTCTATTTTGGATATCACAGCAAAATTATAACAGAATAAATCAGAATAATATAAGATTGTATAACTCTGGCTTAATGAGCCAGCTAGTCTATTACAGTGACTACAATTTACAACAAAGAGCCATAAAACCCTAGTCACTCTAATTCACGCCACTATGGTCACAGTCTAATTACCTGCATCGCGGTGGCAGAGTGGTTAGCACTGTGGCAGCACAGCAACTCACCCTTGTCCGGGGGATCCTGGGTTCGATCCCAGCCCCCGACCAACAGTGATCTGTGTGGAGTTTGCATGTTCTCCCTGAGCCTGCGTGGGTTTACTCCGGGATTTCTCCGGTTTCCTCCCACATGGCAAAAACATGCAAGTTAGGTTAATTGGCATCAAACCAGGGATTCTAAATTGTCCTTAGGTATGACTGTGAGAGTGAATGGTTGCGTGTCTCTCTGTGTTGGCCCTGCGATGGACTGGCGATCTGTCCAGGGTGTACCCTGCCTCTCGCTCACAGATGCTGGGATAGGCTCCAGCCCCCCCGCGACCCGAAAAGGATTAAGCGGAAGAAGATGGATGAATGGATGGATGGATGTCAGCCAAAAAAATAGGGCTGTCTACTTGCACATGAATGTGCAAACCCATCCATCCATCTGTCCATCCATCCATTCATCCATCTTCTTCCGCTTAATCCTTTTCGGGTCGCGGGGGGGCTGGAGCCTATCCCAGCATCTTTGCACGAGAAGCAGGGTACACCCTGGACAGATCGCCAGTCCATTGCAGGGCCAACACAGAGAGACACGCAACCATTCACTCTCACAGTCATACCTAAGGACAATTTAGAATCCCTGGTTTGATTCCAATTAACCTAACTTGCAAGTTTTTGGCATGTGGGAAGAAACCAGAGAAATCCCGGAGTAAACGCACACAGACACGGGGAGAACATGCAAACTCCACACAGATCGCTGTTGGTCGGGGGCTGGGATCGAACCCAGGATCCCCCGGCCAAGGGTGAGTTGCTGTGCTGCCGCAGTGCTAACCACTCCGCCACCACGCTGTGCAAACCCGAGGTACGAAAAACTGGGAGTTTACCATTGAAACAGTATGGCAAGGGTTACCAACTAAAACTGCAAAAGGTCTGATAAGTTGGTCTTCCTCCCCAGCCGAGGTCCGAACTAGGTGTGGGAATCTTTAGGCACCTTATGATTCAGAACTCCAACTTGATTCTAAAACCATTCTCAATGCATTATGACACATTTTTTTTTCTATTCAAGATTTTTCCCTACCACTGTGTGACAACTTGGCCCTTTTAAAGCAAAGTATTTGCAATGACCCATGAATTTACTTCCAACGCCTTTTATTAAAACAAATGGAAGAGAAATCTGACATGTGGTGGTCTAATGGTTAGGGATGTGGACTGGTGAGTGGAGGGCCGCGGGTTCGATCCCTGGACCAGCAGGATTAGATCTGGGTGAGACAGGTAACATAGCAGTGTTTTCCCCACCCTCCTTAACCCCACTGTGGTGCCCCTGAGCAAGGTTCTTAACCCCAGCTGTTCCAGTGGAACTGCTCAGTGGCCACAAGTCAGTCTGTAGTTGTACTGGGCAGCTTCCTGGTGTGAGTGTGAACAGGGCATCCTCGAAAAAGAGAGGTTGTCTCTCAATGGGACTACCCTGTATAAATATAAAACATGGACAAATTTATCTCAAAAGGCGCTTTGAAGAACTGTTATCCTTTCATTGGCGTTCTTTCAGAAGACCACAGCTGTCTTCAGACAGGCCAGTATCATTTAACCTACTTTCACACATTATTTTATTAAGCTCATGTTTTAGCTCTATATTAATTTTTAAACAAAAAATATTTAAATGAATTCTTTGTTCAATTTCAAACAAAACGTAATATAAAATTTTGTAATACAGGAGAACACTAAATATGTTTGCTGGCTCCAATTAAATAGGTCTAAAATTCTCAAATGTACAACTAAAATCCTAAAGGTGTTTTACAGAACACAAACTAAATTGTATTGCATTTTTTAAAAAAAGATTAATATCTAAAAAGTAAATTTCACAAAAAGTCCACCTCTATACAATATTTAAAAAAACTGTTTCAAACTAAGACAAAAAAAAAAAAAAACAGACACAAAATATAATTCCAGGACACAAGCTATTCCACAGGACAGAATTCCTCAAAAAAATTTTAAAATCTCAACAGTAAACTATGTTACAGCATGGATAGAGCTGTAATTTCATGGTTACAGGGAGAGGGGAGGTGGATTTTTTTATGTTCAGTAACACACAGAGCTTTTACAAAGTTTTTAAGTGATATCGGAGGCTACGAAAAGGGCCTCTGTAATCAGCGAAGGTAAATACATTCAGTTTCACAACTGCGCTTCTCTTTGTGGGTACAGACCTGAAACGGTCTGTCCAGGGTGGATGTCCAGGCTGTCGGCCTTTTGTGTGTGTGTGTGTGTGTGTGTGTGTGCGCGTGCGCGCGTGTGTGTGTGTGTGTGTGTGTGTGTGTGTGTGTGTGTGTGTGTGTGTGCGTGCGTGCGTGCGTGCGTGCGTGCATGCGCGCACCTGCAGCAACCCTGATTTTGCAACCCGTTGACTCTCTGGAGTGGTTGGAGCCGCAGAGTCTCTGCAGAGAGTGGCATTCATGGGACAGCGAATAGGGGAGTCTGAAGCAGGAGGAGAACGTCCAAGGGCTCATGCCATAATCTGTCGGGTGGTCACTGATGCAGCAGTTCAGTTCCACTTTTTCAGCTTTTTTTTCCCACCAAAATAAAACAGTCTCCCTTTTCCCAAAATTGTATCAAAAGGCTTCAGGGTCCGGACAGACAATTCTCGGGTTCCAGATCCAGATCGGAGTCCACCAGCTGGTGACCCCTGCAAAATGGCATATCAGTATTATGACGAGCTTTCACAACAACATCGGATCAGATATGGTCAAAAACTTTAAATTTGCAATCTCCAAAAGTGTCCTTACCGTCTACCAGCCAGTATGTGGAAGAATGGTCCAACAGAGTGGCCAGAAACAATATTTACTGATATTTGTAACTACCGGATAGTTACAATAGTTACCGGATGCACCAGCTTCACTGTGCATTGGCGGAACACTCTAATAATAGAAAATAAATTGTACCGGCTGTCAAAAAGCCATCATGTTTAGTTTTGCAAAATTTATCCACCGGAGCTCACAGGATAAACAGCCTCCCGTAAGGTAGACGCTGTTTGTTTATACTCGTTAGCCCTCCTCCCGACACTTCGATTCAGCTCTACAGAGCTTCGGTCTGTTTGTTAGCAGGTGAGTGTCAGTCTCATTTTTAAACTGTGTAATTGCAGTGTTGATACGGTTATTCTGAGGCTGATTAGCTGATTAGCATAGAAATTGGAATGAATATTCCTACCGAGTCGACATGTTTCTATGCTAATGCTATTCTGCGCTAAGAACTCACTCGGATGCAAATTTGGGTGTTTTTCGCATGTTCACATTAACTTTACATGTAGGCAAGTTACTTTTAATGATAAATAAGAGTCATAGTTTGGTAAACAGACATACCTGTTATAAAGTGATCAGAACAGACGGAGACGTGGGTCATATCATCCCTCAGCCTCCACATCCCATTATGAAAAGGCATTCTCATCCAGCAGACAGTAGCCCACAAAATCCTCCTTTGGTAATATCTACTGGCCGATGTGAATCTAAAAAACTTGTATTTCTAATTGCCATCACCATCTTTCATATGATGGTGATGGCTACATGAGCCAATTGTGCACCATTTCTGTATTTTCTTTGTTTAAATTTAGCTAACATTTCCATTGAAATACATTGAGAACATTGTGTGTTTATACCTTGCTCTGCCACTAGGGCTAAGTTCACGTGATCGGTAATGTTGTGAAGAGAGAAATAATCAGGCAGAGTGGTCCAGAGCAGAGCAGGCTTTATTAATCTCTCTCTCTCACATTCACCAGCATCACAAGCATAAAAAAACTCACAGGTCGCAGGCACCTCTCCTTTTATAGCATACAATTCGCTCAGCGACCTGTGGTGCTGCATTAACATAAAAGCCTTTGCAATTCCCATTCTCTTTGTCACTGTTCGCATCAACACACCAACCCCCGCATCAACACACAAACCCCCATGACAATTCCCCTTGTCCTTCCATCTGAGTGGAAATACTGAGTGGATTCCCACAATGTAAGCGTAGACAGCCCTATAGTCCTAAATGAGATCAGAGTTGATCTGGATTGTTGATTAATGAATGAGCCCGGACCACAGATGTCTAGTGGGGCGACTAGAATCTACAGAGAGGAGCTGAGCTAACTTGCTAGCTAAACTGGCTGCAGTGTAGTGACGTGAGCTCAGAGGCTCAATGGGAAACTTCCTGTTCTCCTCAGAGGAGAGGATGTACCAGACTATCCAGGAAGCGGCTCTGTATTAGGTCTGTTAGGTAATGATGTGATAACCTCGCAGAAGAGAACAGCCAATCCAAATGAAGCATTTCAGACAGCTATGTAGTCCTAGATTCTGTGGAAAAGGAGAACTCTGCTGCAGAAGGACTTTGGCCTGTTTGACTTTACAGACCAGACAGTGTCACAGAAATCCTTCAGAACACACTATAATACAGGGGTAAGCAAAAAGCAAGATTGGGGGAACTTTAAAGACTCCCTATTATAATGTCCAGTTTTCTATAACTACACTGAAAAAAATTTGGAGTGGCATTTACTTAAAAAAAAAAACCTTGTCAAATATTTTCACTTAGAATTTCTAATAAAACTTACTCAGGTTTTTGTTAAGTAAAGTTTACTTAGTACCAAAAGTATATTTTACAAATATATTCTCATGAAGTTTTCTAAGAACTTTATTTTTCATGGAAATTTACTTATGCTTTGGTAGTAAACTTTACTCAGTTCTTTTTAGTTTGTTACTCCAAAACCTTACTAATTATTTATTTTCTAGGGTTTATCTATGAAATAATTAAATGATTTTTGCTTCATACTGTATGCATATTATATATGAATAAGCTTGGCTTGTGGGACTGTCGAAGCAGCTGAGGTGTACCGGCAGGCCAAGCGGAGTGCAGCTCGGGTGGTTGCTGAAGCAAAAACACGGGTGTGGGAGGAGTTGGGTGAGGCCATGGAACAAGACTTTCGGTCGGCCTTGAAGAGATTCTGGCAAACTATCTGGCGGCTCAGGAGGGGGAAGCAGCTCCCTGACCACACGGTGTATGGTGCAGATGGGGCGTTGCTGACTTCGACTGGGGATATCTTCGGACGGTGGAAGGGATACTTCGAGGATCTCCTCAATCCCACTGACACACCTTCCACAGAGGAAGCAGGGCTTGTGGACGAGAGGGACGACTCGCCCATCATAGGGACTGACGTTGCCAAGGTGGTTAAAAAGCTCCTTGGTGGCCGGGCCCCGGGGGTGGATGAGATTTGCCCTGAGTACCACAAGGCCCTGGATGTTGTAGGGCTGTCATGGTGGACATGCCTCTGCAACATTGCGTGGAGGTCGGGGACAGTGCCTTTGGCATGGCAAACCGGGGTGGTGGTTCCTCTCTTCAAGACAGGGGACTGGAGAGAGTGCTCCATCTTTAAAGGGATCACACTCCTCAGCCTCCCTGGGAAGGCCTATGCCAAGGTACTGGAGAGGAGAGTCCAGCCATTGGTCAAACCTTGGATTCAGAAGGAGCAATGTGGTTTTCGGCCTGGCCGTGGCACATCAGACTAGCTCTTTACCCTCTCAAGAATCCTCGAGGGTTTGTGGGAGTTTGCCCAACCAGTTTACATATGTTTTGTGGACTTGGAGAAAGCATTCGACCGCGTCCCTTGTGTTTTTTTGTGGGGGGTGCTTCGGGAGTATGGGGTATCGGGCTTGTTGTTACGAGCTATCCGGTGTCTATATGACCGTTGTGAGAGTTTGACTTGCATTGCCAACACTCAGTCGGACTCATTCCCAGTGAGAATTGGACTCTGCCAGGGCTACCCTTTGTCACCAATCCTGTACATAATTTTTATGAACAGGATTTCTAGACGCAGCCAGGGATCAGAGGGTGTCATGCTTGGTGACCACAGGATCCCATCTCTGTTATTTGCAGATGATGTTGTCTTTTTGGCTTCATCCAGCAACGACCTACAGGTCTTACTGGGATGGTTTGCCGCCTAGTGTGAAGCGGCTGGGATGAGAATCAGCACCTCCAAGTCTGAGTCCATGGTCCTCAGCCGGAAAAAGGTGGATTGTCCTCCTCGGGTTGGGGACAGGCCCCTGCCCCAAGTGGAGGAGTTTAGGTATCTCGGGGTCTTATTCACGAGTGAGGGGAGAATGGAGCGAGAGATTGACAGACGGACTGGGGCAGTATCTGCAGTGATGCAGGCGTTGTACTGGTCTGTTGTGGTGATGAGGGAGCTAAGCTCTAAAGCAAAGCTGTTGATTTACCGGTTAGTCTATGTTCCTACCCTCACCTGTGGTCACGAGCTTTGGGTTATGACCGAAAGAATGAGATTGCGGATATAAGCGGCTGAAATGAGCTTTCTTCGTAGGATTGCTGGACTCACCCTTAGAGAGAGGTTGAGGAACTCAGTCATCCGGGAGAGGCTCAGAGTAGAACTGCTGCTCCTCCACATTGAAAGGAGCCAGTTGAGGTGGTTTGGGCATCTGATCAGGATGTCTCCTGGACGCCTCCCACTTGAGGTTTTTCGTGCACATCCCACTGGGAGGAGACCCAGGACTCGCTGGAGAGACTACATCTGCCAGTTGGTCTGGTAACACCTTGGTATCCTCTCTGAAAAGCTGGAGCAGGTGGCTGGGGAGAGGGAAGTCTGGGCTTCTCTGCTTGAACTGCTGCCTCCGTGACCTGGACCTCCAGAAAAGTGGTAGAAGATGGATGGATGGAATAAACTTCACTTTTAAATTATTACAGATTTAACGCAACATGTATTTCCAGTTTCTCCAGGGCAATGTATGCAAACCACATGAAGACACATAGCACAAAATATCTGCCGTTTGATTATTCAACCAATGGCAAACAATTGTTTAATACTATGACCCACCTGGGCCGCACGTCCACCAGAAGGCAGCACATAGTTTCCACAATGTAACGAAGGGAGGGTTATTCTCCAACATCTCATGCTCAGTAATGGTGTAATAAAAATTAAAATTACAAATATCTGCCAACAAAAATAGCTTTGACATATGTACAGCACTAGCACACATTAAACTGAGAGCCTAGCAAAGGAAAACGTGTTTATTTTTTGATATTTAATATTGGCCTTCAGCTCCCTCTCTCCCCCAAAATAAGTAACATTTAATTATGTTTTGTAAAGTCAATAAATTACTTTTTCTCTTTAATAAATGCTACTTTTAAAAGTAAAATTTGTATAAAGAAAGAAGTGTACAAAATTAAAGTCAAACATCAAGTAACCTCAAATTAAAAGTGATATTTTAAATAAAAACATTTAAGTGATATTCCTGTGTAAAATAAAAAAGAAACAATGTAATAATTACAAGTTCAGAAAGTCATTTTTTAAGTGTAGTTTGGACATTAATGGAAATTTCTGGAAGTTTCTACTTTAATTTGCTGCTCCACACAGAGTTAATCTTTTTATTATAGTTGTGGGGGTTTTTTTATGTTAAAGTGGAATCAGTGTTTTCACATTAAAATGAGATGATAATTGTCTTTGTGCTCACACTTCATTACCACTCTGGGATTATTCAACCTGAAACATCACACACTTTATATTTTTAATCTGAAGAGTGAAATCTATCAGCACCTAGTCAGTCATGTGATCGTTTGTAAACTGAACAGATTTAAAGGAAGGCAGCAAATTCTCTGATATCAGGACTTAAGAAAGGATAACAGCAACATTTCTAAAAACCTGTTGAATAAAAGCTGAAAAATGGCTTTTATCAGAGGTGCAAAAAATTGTGAATTTATAAGAAAAAAAATAGATCTGTTAGAAAAAAAAGCCACGAAATTATGAGGGAAAAAAATCTATTTTTTCAGGGAGTAGGTGATAAATGGACAAAAAAGTCCAAATCTTTTAAAAAGTCTTAAAATTTCAAGACAAAATTAGTAAATTTACATGAAAACAGTCACAAATGAGGAAAAACCTGACAAATTGGTGAACGTATAGTTATTACTCACTACTAAAGTCATTTTTTTAGCTATTCTTACTCAAGTAACTTTTTTGGTGACTACTCTTACTTGTGCTTAAGTAACTGATGTCATGAGGTCCTGCTACTTTTACTTGATTACAATTTCTGGATGCTCTACCCATGTATTGTTTTTATACTTTACACTTCTTCTCCTTGAACATCTCAGTGATTGTAAAATATTTGGAGGTGTTTCCTGAAATTCTGGCTGTTAGACATGAATTAAAGAACAGGGCGTTGACCGTTTCAGCTGCCTGTTGTTTTCTTTGCATTTGATCATGTATTTGGGGGCTTGTCCAGACTCTTGCTCTCCTTGGAGCCACTCAGTGACTGTTGTATGTTTGGAGGCATTTCCTGAACTTTGGGCCTTTTTAAACATAAATTAAAGAACAAGGATTTGACCATCGCTGCTGTGATATTTGTTTATTGTATCCTGGATGAGCTCCCATATCCGGAATTCTTGTTCTATTCTCCTCAAGCTACTTAGCGACTCTAAGATATTTTGAGGTGTTTCCTGTACTTTTCGATGTTTGACATAAATTAAACGATAGTACGTTGATGATTGCAGCTTCTTTGATGTCATTTCCTTTATATTCAGCGGCATACTTGGGGAATCGTGTGGGATTCTTATTATCTTCTCCTTGAACCACTCAGCAACTACAATATATCTGAAGGTATTTCTTGTACTTTTTAATGAGCCCCTGCACTCTCATCGTCACTCCCAGGATAAATGACCCCGACCTTTGTGGATGTTTGACACGTGTGGTGAAGCATTAAACCGTTATCAGCATGTCGTTGACCGTCTGCGCCTCTGCGGCGCGGCTGTAATGTTGGAGAGTAGATGTTTGGTTTGTGTTGGAGTGTGTGTGGGGTGCTAATGAGGGAGGAGGACGGGTGGAGGGGACGTAGAATCGGTGGGATACAGCTGGACGGAGCCAGGAGGCCGTGGTGAATAGGTAACCATGGTAACCCTGTTGGCTGAGATTTGAATGCAGCGAGAGGAAGGGGGAGGGGTCTGCAGTGTGTTTGTGTCGGCTGCAGACAGGAAGAGAGGAGGTTAAAGGGTTAATGTGCATCACTGTAGCAGTTAATCGTTTATCACATGGTGAGGTCGGTGCTGCGCTTAACCCTCGCCATTGCTGCTGACCGCCACTGGGCGCTACGGCATGGAGGCAAGGAGGGTGGGAGTTGAGCATAGTGGAAGTTTTTTCACTGTTTTTATTTTAATATAACAAACAGATCACTAAACCAAAGTATTTTCTGTTATCTATCAGGAAAACAAGCGCCAAGCTAATGAAAATTGTCTGTTTTTATTCTAAAACAAAAATCTGCAAAAATCTAAAATAAAACTTAAACAGCATGCAGTTAAAAGAGCCTGTTTGCTGTTGCACCTGAATGATTGACAAGAAATTTGGCCCCAGTAACAGAGCTGCTTGATTAAATTATGAAAAGGATTATAAAACTCATTCAAGAAGGAACTCAAACACTATGACAAAAGATTTTGGTTTTTGCCACTTGGCTGCTTCTCAAATTAAATCAGAACTCATCCTCAGTTTTTTCTGCAGCCTTGAATACAAACATTTACAAACATGGAATAAGTTCCCCTAAGTCCCCTCCGAGAACCACACATCAGACACAATTTTTGTTTTTTCTCATAAATTTGTGACTTTCATAAAATTAAAAATAATGTTGTCATTGATATTATTGTTTGTATGTTTAAAAATGTATGTTTTTTTCATTTTTCTTTTTCATTTCCCACAGTATTATCAGAAATGTATATGTATCAGATATTTTCCCAGGTAATGGCAACACAGTGATACAGTGGTTAACAGTGTTGCCTCACAGCTAGATGGTTCCAGATTCAAATCCCCAGGCTAGCAGGAGTTTGCATGTTCTCCCTGTGCTGTATGGGTTTACTCCGGGGACTCCAGTCTCCTTCCACAATCCAGAGACATGCATGTTAGGTTGATTGGTGACTCTAAATTGTCCACAGGTATCTGTCTCTGAAAGGCCCTGAGAATAGAGGGTTAGTGTAGCTACCAGGGAAGCGCTTTGAGTGGTCTTGTGCCTATAAAAAGCACTATATAAATACAGGTCCGTATGCCCTTATAGAGTTTGAAATGCTAGCATAGTGACAACCCTATCCATCACATATTTGGGGGCTTGTCCGGGTTTGAGCCACCGCCAAGTCAGCAACCCCACTATAGGTTTTAACCTGGGCTGGCTTATGGGTCCCATCTGGGTTTGTCCACAGGGTTCCATGTTAGCCCCATCTGTGTTTGCCCACATGGACTTTACCTTTAACACGAGTAAGCAGGTAGTCTGCTTACCTGCTTTAAACCCATCTGGACCCCACATGTGTTTAATGTGGGTGAGCAGGTTTCAGTAACACTGTCACCATAGGCAGAATTATGAAAAAAAAAGTTGCAAATTTATGAGAAAAAAGTCACAAATTTACAAAAAAAGAAGGACATGTATTAGAAAAAAGTCACAGATTTATGAGAAAAAAGTTGTAAAATTACTTGAAAAACTTGCAAGAAAAATTTTGCAAATTTATAAGATAAAGGTGACAGATTTATGAGGAAAAAATAGAAAAAGTTGCAAATTAACAAAAAAAGTAGCAAATACAGGACTAAGTAAATTGAACATTTTTGAGAAAAAAGTTACAAATTTACAAGAAAAAGTTATAAAGTTATGAGAAAAAGTTGCAAGTTTACAGTAAAAAAAAAGTTGAAAATCTTTGAGAAAGTTCCAAAATTAGAATAGAATAGGTTTTATTGTCATTGAACAGTAGTACAGTACAATGAAACTGTAGGTGCTCCACCAGGCTACTGCAAAATAAAGTAAGAGAGAAGGATTAGATAAAAGATGGTTACAGAACAAACGATTAAACCCACGACTGAAATAAAAATAGCCCAAGATTCTGGAAATATACACAGGTATGGTAGTGGCTTCACAGATGAAACAATGTACGTAAGAGTGCGGAGTGCAGAACACACAATTGAACACACAATTGAATAAAATGGCCCAAGGATTATGGGAAATATACATAGTAGTGGTTTCACGGATGGGTCAATATACATGAAAGCGTGGAGTGCAAAGACAGGTGTGTTGTGATAATTAAAAAAGCCCTCAGTTCTGTGCATGTGAGCGTTCGGAGGGAGGGGGCTGGGGCCTCTGACTGTTTGTCAGTCTGGAGGTGTGGGACCTGATTGAGCTGAACCGTCATCCAGAGGGGAGCAGGTCAAACAGGTGGCGGGTGGGATGTGAGGGGTCTCCTGTGATGGCCTTAATCCTTCTGAAACAGGAGGATCACAAGAAAAAGTTAGCAAATTTGCAAGAAAAAATTCACAATTTTACAAGGAAAACTAACAAATTTATAAGAAAAAGTTGCAAGTTTATAGTGAAAAAGAAGTTGCACATTTATGAGAAAGTTTCAAATTTTCAAGAAAAATGTCTCAAATTTATGGGAAAAAAGTCACAAATTTACAAGAAAATAGCACATTTATGAGAAAATAAGTGGAAAATAGGTAAATGGGTAAAGTCCATGTGGGCAAATGTAGATGGGGCCGGCATGGAACCCATGGACCAACCCACATGGGACCCATAACACAGCCCAGATTTGCCCTCATGGGCATGCTGGCTGGGTGAGGACTGGACTCCTTCTGTCCTGACTGTAGTTTTTCCTGCAGGTGCAGGAAGAGACATCAGGAGGGGTGGGGGAGGAAGGTTACCATCAGATGGAGCTGTGACACGTAACGGTGAATGGTGACACCTCCGAGGCCGAATACCATCAACCAGCCTCTAACCAGCTGTCAGCTCCAACTACTCTCACTCTCCTCTATGGAATCTCCTTGCCTCCACCTCCTTTTCCTCCTCCTCCTCTCTACTCACATGTGATCTCCCTGAAATAGCGCTGACACTCACATCTCACCGCCTACAAAAAAAAATTAAGACAAAAAAGGTGAGAGCTTCTCCAGAAATAGCTCAGAGTGCCTGGTTATCCATCAGGAGTTGAGGAGGCGGCGTGCAGCAGCGGCAGCGTACAGGGCAGCGGGAGGCGGAGTCCCCTGATGATTGTCCAGTTCCACTGCTGTCCCGCATTCTTTGACCAGAGGACACAGCTGTGATACGACTGGTCGTAGCGGCCTGGAGTGTGTTTTAGTGTCACAGAAGCGGTGCAGGCGTTATCAATCGTTCCATCTGATTTATATTCATCGCTCCATCCAGCTGAAGAGAATCATTAATATTAATGTCTCCTTTTCTACTTCTTCTTTTTATTTTTACCACTCATTTCTGTCCTACTCTAGCCACTGTTTAAATGTCTCAGAGGGTCTTTATCCCATTCGCTCACGTCTCTTCCGTCCTCCTCCTGTGTCCACCTCCTCTCTCCACAGCTGTTCAGCAATCATCCATTACCGTAGTGTTGATCGTTCCTCTTCAGCCTGCAGCCGTACCGTCATCTATCACATTAATAATCCTTCTCCCGAAGGTGTCACAACACTCTTCCTGTGTCAGAGTCCAATCATCGTTAACCTCCTCCTCACTGCTGGACCTCCTTGCCGTTCAGGTGTGGAGAACCTGCAGGAGCACTGACCCCAGAGGAGAAACCACCAGTTGACTACCCTCACTTCCTGTCTCACTTTGTGTTTCCATCGGAATATAATCATACAAGTTTAGATTACTTTAAATTCTGGACAGCAACCCATATTAATGATGAAGTCCAAAAACATTAAAATTTATGACAAGCAAATTTACCAACTAAATAGCATGTGATGGAGCAGAGAATGAAGTCTGTCCACATTTAATTACAATATATTTTATGTAGAGCCTGATCAGAATCATAGGTAATTCGTACAGCTATCATTTAGTTCTGTGGGCTCACCACCTGCAGTAGGGGCCATGGAGGTCCAGTGTTACCTAGGTTTTGTAGCAGTCAAAGGCAGGCCTTAGCGATCCAATTCACAGCTTCCTAGACTGGGTTTTGGGACATGGAATGTCAAATATCTGGTGGGGAAGGAGCTTGAACAGGTGCACAAGGTTGAGAGATCCCAGCTTTGGCTTCACCTCAACACGCAGCTTTGAGTCTGGAACCAATCTCCTGGAGAGGGGTTGGATTTGGCCTTTTCTGGAGCCGTCCCAATTGAGAGGCAGCGAGCAGGAGTGTGTATTCTTGTATCCAAAGGCTTTGCTGCCTTTATGTTGGAGTTCTTCCTGGTGGATGAAAGGGTTGTTTCCCTGTGCCTTCGGGCTGGGAAATGGTTCTTGACCATCATTTCTGCATGTGCACAAAGTGATGGTTCAGAGTACCCACTCTTTTTGGAGTCTCTGACTGGTGTGCTGGAAAGTGTTCCTCTTGGAGACTCAATTGTCTTACTGAAGGACTTCAACGCGCACGTGGGCAAGGACAATGAAACCTGAAGTTGTGTGAATGGGAGGAATGACCTGCCCGATCTCAACCCGAATGGTGTTCAGTTATTGAACTTCTGTGCTAACCACAGTTTGTCCATAACGAGCACTATGTTCAAGCGTAAGGGAGTCCATATGTGCACTGAGCACTAGGACATCTTAGGTCACAGGTCGATGATCAATTTTCTCATTGTGTCATCAGACCTGTGACCGTATGTCTTTGACACTTGGATGAAGAGAGGTGCAGAGCTGTCAACCGATCACCACCTGGTGGTAAGATGGATCCAGTGGCGGAGGAGAATGCCATCCAGACCTGGCAGACCCAGATGTATATTGAAGGTGTGCTTGGAACGTCTGGCTGAGGCCCTTGTCCAAAAGGTCTTCAACTTCCACCTCCTGAAGAACTTCGACAACATTCCAAGGAAGACTGCAGACATGGAATCTGAATGGGTCATGTTCTCCACATCCATTGCTGAAGGGGCTGCTCAGAGTTGTGGCTGTAAGGTTGTCGGTGAATCTTGTGGTGGTAACCCCCATACCAAATGGACACCAGAGGTGAGGGAGGCTGTCAAGCTGAAGAAGGAGTCCTACCGTGCTTGGTTGGATAGTGGAACTCCTGAAGCAGCTGAGTTGTACGGGCAGGCCAAGCAGAGTGCAGCCCAGGCAGTTCCTGAAGCAAAAACTTGGGCATGGGAGGAATTTGGTGAGGCCATGGAACAAGACTTTTGATCGGCCTTGAAGAGATTCTGGCAAACTCACTGGCAACTCAGAATGGGAAAGCAGCTCCCTATCCACACTGTGTATGGTGCAGATCAGGGGTGTCCAATCGTGCCATGGAGGGCCAAGAACCTGCAGGTTTTCTCTTCTACCCAGTTTCTCTTCTACCCAGCGTTTTCATTTATCAGCAATCAGTGGGAAAAATTTCAGTGAAATCTGCTGTTGAAGACACTGGTTGGAGGTAAAGCCTGCAGGGTCTTAGCCCTCCATAGCACATGATTGGACACCCCTGGTGTAGATGGACCACTATTGACTTCAACTGGGGATATTGTCAGACAGTGGAAGGAATACTTCAAGAATCTCCTCACTCCCACTGACACACCTTCCATAGAAGAAGCAGAGCCTGAGGACGAGGAGGATGACTCACCCATCACTGCCCAACCAGTCTACACGTGTTCTATGGTGATAATGTGGTCCTGTTGGCTTCATTGGGCAAAGACATACAGATCTTAATAGGGCAGTTTGTTACTGAGCACCTCCAAGTCCGAGTCCATGGTCCTCTGCTAGAAAAGGGTGGATTGTCCCCTCTGGTTTGGGGATGAGCTCCAAATCTGTTTATGGAAGTTGAATTACCTTTTTTTAAATCAAGTAAGCTTTAAAAATTGAATAAATTAGTTGGAAACTCCTGGGAATCTCCACACTTTGAGACCTTTTTTTTTAAAAAAAAATCTGTTCAGGTGTACCTCAGCCTCTGATTGGTCAGTGTTAATGAATTAAACCTCATTGTGTCCGAGTTCTTGCTCCCCCCCTTTACCTCCTCGTCGTGTCTCCGTGTTCAGACCTGCTTTGATGAGTGAGGGTTTAATTAATGGTGTGTTGGTGTTCCAGCATGGATGCCTTTCTGCTGTATTAATGATCAGAGTGGGGTGTAATTATGGTGAACAAATAAAGCCGTCTGGGAGCCTCCATGTCACAGTGGTTCTGTTATTAATGGTCCTCAGCAGGATTTGGACAGCATGGCCCAGAAACCCTTTGGTTCCCTGTCAGAACACATCAGCTTACTTTTCTTCTTAAAATAAGAATGTTGACAGGCTTTATTGTTTGTTGTTTTTTCTGTAGGTTTTTTTTTTGTCCTTTTACAACAACTATGTCTCAGAGGTTCAGAAACACTTTGATCATTTCAGGGCTCAGATGTATTTAGTGGGTTTGTGCAGATTTTTGGGATAAAAACTGATGAAAATGGTCTCGTTAAGCAGTAAAGTTTAATGGCCAGTATCTGATGTGTGCCTGAACCGTTTGAACCAACCATTAATATGAGTGTTTGGATATGATCTGTGATGTTTTGTTTGGGGATTTCTTTAGATTTGAAGAGTTGTGATTCTTTTTTGTGATGGTTGTTCCCTGGATGATCTGATCTGTGGATGTTTCTGTGGGGTTTTTTTTCCTTCTCTAACATCTCCTCTGTCTCTGTTTCTTATCTTCAGAGAGACTCCACAACGATCCCTGGACGGCAGCGGGGAAAACAGGCAACATCTGTTCGTCTGATCATTTCTATGTATAAAAACCACTGGGGGCAGAAACAAGGTACAGGAAATGCCTGTCAGGATGTGGTGTTAGAACGGGCCAATCATCAGCAGTAGCAGTGGAGGAGGAGGAGCCATCTTTCCTAACGGACCAATCAGCAGCAGCAGAGAAGGACGTTTCCTGTCAGACCGCCTCAGCCGTACCTCCGGGGTCATGACCCAGGGGCCATGCCCATCGCCACGGTGACCCGCCGCCCCGGCCCCTCCCCCGCCCTCTCTCTATTGGCCCAACACTTCCTGCTCCTCCCCCTGCTCCTCCTCCTCCCCGGGCCAGTGGACCCCGCCTCCTCCTGCCCCTCCCTTTGCACCTGCTCTAACCAGGCCAGCCGGGTCATTTGTACCAGGCAGAACCTGGAGGAGGTTCCTGACAGCATCTCAGTCAACACCAGATACCTCAACCTGCAGGAGAACGCCATCCAGGTAAAAAACACCACACTGATTTACGATGAGGAACCGAAAATTTCATTGAATTTATGAGTGAAACAGTCCAGACAGAAAACCATCGTATAGCTCCTTTTTAACAACAGGTAGTGCCACTTAAGTAATATTACATTACTGGGAGTGCAATAGCAATGAATATATCACCATGGTGATTTGGTCGTAGGCCTGACAAGCAGAGAAAGGTTTTATCTTCATGATACCACACAACCTTGAGTGTAATATTGCTTTTATATAGTTAAACAGCTTTCAGGTTAAGAGTAATAAGGCTAACTAGATGATGATGTCTGTTTATTTAATGTTCTGTAGTTCCACCCCGACTAGCATCACTGTGCTAAAACCAGTAGTTCCCAGCTGCTACTCTTGTATCATGCTAACTAACACAAACACTGAGCAGAATTTAAACAATATACCTGTATATACAGTGACGTGAAAAAGTGTTTGCGCCTTCCTGATTTCTCATTTTTTTGTATGTTTGTCACACTTCAATGTTTCAGATTATCAAACAAATTTAAATATTAGACAAAGTTAACAAAAGTAAACACAAAATGCAGTTTTTATATGAAGGCGTATATTATTAAGGGGAAAGAAATCCAAACCTAATAATGCCCCCTAAACCTAAAAGCTGTCTGAGCCACCCTTAGCAG
>CM035838.1:236072150-236077150 GCA_020510985.1 Pholidichthys leucotaenia | reverse complement strand
TCTGTTGATTCTTGGTTTGTTTGTTTTAATTTGCATTAAATAGGTCATCACTGTGGGGGTTTACACCAAACCGCCACAGTCACTTCTGTATCATCTCCAATAAATGGCTTCAACCAGCCTTTGAATTCAGGGTTTGATTCCCATTCCTGTCTGTATTTTTGAACATACAGTTTAGACTGCAACTTGAGCTAGCTGCTAGATGTTTAACTTATGGCACAGACACACACACACTCATTTTTGTCCAGGCCTGTTTCATGAGTTTGTTTTTTAAAATAATTCTGTTGAACCACAATTCAAAAGCACTGTCTGATTTTCAATGGTTAATTTTCATAGACTTTTTATTTATTACCACTTTTGTCAGATTCAAGTTATTTCTGTGACCATTGTGGGTTTTTCTTTCATTAACAGAGGGGTACCAACAATTTTGTCCACGTCTGTATTTACAGAATTTACTTCCAGGAAATAGTTGCATATCACAACAGCATGTAAATAAATAAGATAAAATAAAATAGAAAGCACAGATAAATGAAAGTTCACCTTAGAAGAAGCTTTATTTGTTCTTTACAGCAACAAATCACAGTCACTTTTTCTCTGTGTGGTAAGAAAGCTTACATTTGCACAACTGTGGACATTAAATGTGAGTTTCCTGCTCTAAAAATATTCATGTTTAACCACAGAGGTAGGAGCTGATGTTGGGGGCTACTCACCACTTGGACAACAGGTGATCAGGGTCAGTAACGTGTCCCGATGATCTGATCACTGAGAGCAGGGACAGGTGTGTTCTGCCAGCTGATGCCTGTTCATCCACAGCAAGTTCACTTTGGAGCTAGTCTGAAGAGAGAGGTGGTGGCCGGAGAGGCCGTTGGCGCGGATTGGCAGCCACGTTTCCATCAGCCTGCCCCAGGGCAGCTGTGGCTATAGTAGTAGCTTGCCACTACCATTGTCTGTCTGGAGTGAATGAATAATGTATCTACTTGTAAAGCGTCTTTGAGTGTCTATGATAAAGTGCTATATAAATCTGATGCATTATTATTATTATTATTATTATTATTATTATTATAAGACACGGAAATGGAGTCTGGCTCTGCTGTGGGCTCGATATGAGAAGTTGCTGCCGGCACAGCATTTCTTTCCACCGGGTTGCAGTGTGAACTGGGACAGGACAGGAGACTGACCCACGGAGCAGACTGTCTGCGGCTTTACAGGGGTCCAGGTGACAGTGGACCAGTGAGCACACACTGTGTGCAGATAGTGCTTCTGGGAGTTGTAGTTTCGTAGTCTCACATTACAGATGGGTTTTATTTTTGATGTCTAAGGAAACTACAACCTGCCAAGCCCTGCACATTAGAGTCTCCAGAACACTGCAGGACAAAATTGATTTATGTAATGTGGGTCGAGACAAAACATTAAAGTCATGAAGTTATTTTGAGAAGTGATGGCCTATTTAAATGGCAAAATTAAACAAACCAACCAAGAATCAACAGAAGACAGTTAACTTGTAGTTCTGAACATATTTATGGTGTTTTTGTTCACTTTTTGTCTCTCCCATGACATTCTTCTTCTCTCCTACAACATCCTTTACAATTGCATGCAAATGACCAATTATGCAAATTAGATGATGACATCAGTTTGCGACTTCTAGCGACTTACAATGCAATCCAAGAATACAATCAATACACAAGTTAAGCTAAATAAATTGCAGTCGGAGCCTCTCCAAGCCCAAATGTGTATTTTAGGAAAGACCCTCTGCAGCGATGCTCTGGTTCCTCCATGAATACTCCGACCCATCCATCAGCACGCCCATCTTCATCAGGATGGCCTTGGGGACAGGATGGGCATGGCGGGACACGTAGAAGCTCCTCAGACTGGCGCTCATGGGCGAAGGTTTGTACTCGGTGCACACCTGTCCGCCCAGACTGGGAGCACATGTCACCTCCCATCTGTAGTAGAACCAGCCGTGCTGCAGCTTACACATGTCGTTCTTCACACCAGCCGACAGAATCTGTCATAGAGACACCATTTTTATTGATCAGAAACCAGAACAGAAGCATTGATAAGCTTTAAAGTTTTCCTTAGCATTTTTTTTTTTACTTTAAACGACTGAACTTTTAAGCAAATTTATTGTGTAAGGTTGTTCCATTTTAGCTGTAAAGCTTGTATGTTTTTTCCAGCTTTAAGCTTTTATTTGCCATTTTTAAGCTGACTTTGCTAAACTTTAAGTTGTGTCAACTTTTATGCTAACATTGTATAACTTTAAACCATTTTAGCTTTTACGCTAGCATTGAAGCTAACTTTCTTCCACTTGAGCTATTTATGCTTTTATACTAACATTGTGCAAATTTAAGCCATTTTAGCTCTGAAGCTAGCCTTTATCAGTGTTAAACTTTTAGGCTACGTTCCGATCCACAGTGTGCTTCAACTGTATTCCCTACTCCCTGCTCCGTTCTCAGGGAATATCAGTGAAATTAATTGCCCTTCACAAAATTTCTTCATTTGAAACATCCTGGGCCCTATTAGGACTGTCATCCATGCACTTTTCCGACAGACTTCCCACCGTACGACAGGGTTTTTTGTTAGTTTCTGTCAGCACATTGTCTGTTTTTTACGCTTTGTGTCACACCATCAAATTACCAGTAGATGGTGCGTCTGCTATGCGCTGGGAGGAGGCATCTCATTTCAAAGAGGTGTGGCGGCATGCAATCTAATGCACATTACTATTATAGTGCATTCCATGAGAACCTGCTTTTGATCAGGAAAAAGGTGGTCTATAGTCAGAAGTGCATTGTTAATGATATTTCAGTATCGTATCGTTCACGATAATACTGGTATAAATTTTGATACCGGTGTAAAAATGAATATCGCGATATTTGAGGTCCGTTGCGCTGCCAACAGAAGTTACGCCTTAACATAGAAACAACAACAAAAAAATAAAACATGGCACAGGAAGTGGCGCTCTGTGCTTGGAACGTCTGCATCTAGTTGTGAGGAAGTAATTTAGTTTTAAGACTGTTTCAAACTGCTGCCATCTTTAAAAAACAAAAAAACAACAAAAAAACGTTGCAGCAATTTGAATAATCTGCCCACATTTTTTTCCGCACATCAACAACGCCACTGTGGGGAAAAGTTTTACCTCGCCCCGAAGCGGTATTGCTGACGTCCGAAGTGTCCAGAGGTTTATTTTTGTTCTGTTGTGGCTGCTCCAGTGTGATTTATTCAACCAACCAAAAGAAAAAAAAATCTGTTAACAGCCTCAGGACTTGTCTGTGCAACAGAGACTTTAAACACGGGCAAACTGAGAGAAAGAGAGAGACGAGAGGTCTGATGCAGTGGTCATTTACCTGCAGAAGTGTCTTGTTTGGGGAAACGGAGACAGGTAGGCCAGCAGCATATATTCAATAGGATAAAAATGATGAAACAGTAATAGTTTTAAATAAGCCCACTCCCTCCCTGTTTTATTTAGACCCTTTTCCTGAATCGGTGAAATAATATTTATTATTACCTCCGCCAAGGAGGTTATGTTTTTACTGGGGTTTGTTTGTCTGTCTGTCTGTTACCAACATAACTCAAAAAGTTATGAACGGATTTTGACGAAATTTTCAGGACAAGTCCGAAATGGGACAAGGAAGAAATGATTAGATTTTACGAGTGATCCGGATCACCGTCTGGATCCAGGAATTTTTTCAAGGATTCTTTATTATTGCAAGATAGGGCCATTTTGACCATATGTGTATATAACTCCACAATAAATGGTCAGGACGCTTGCCAGAAAAAATACAGGATAAGATCCCAATAGGTTCTAGGAAATATCAAAGACTGATCCAAATCCTGCAAAAAATCCAGATACTGTGATCCAGAACAGGAAATAATAGGGGATCTTTGGAATTTTCATCACTGTAAGGTAACAAGTTAAGATATAAACATACAACAAACACCAAAATATAGCCAAGACACTGAGGAATCAGTAGTGTGCCAATGGATTTGTTGTGTCTTCAAAAGCTATGGAGCTATATCCAGAAGAAAACCGCCATTACCGAAAAAGTGATTTTTGTCAATAACTACTGAACTAATAAAGATATCAATGTGAATCCAATTGCTAAAGGTATGTTTTCATGGTCAAGGAATCTGAAAATATATATAAAATAAATGTAGGACTATTATATTTGGGGAAAATCCCAATATTAGGGGGAACTGAGGTACTTGGCAGAGGTCTGCACTCTCTGAGTGCTTTTCTAATTTATTATTATGACAATTGTATTTTAAGCTGCTAACAAGAGATTGTTGCTAAACAGAGTTTCATTGCATTTTTGTGTGCAATTACAATAGAGATTCTATTCTGTTGTATAGTAGACTAAATTAATATAGTATGTTAAAAGGACCAAAACCCCGTCATGACCCAGAGCATAGAAATGAGATGAAGACAGAAGTAATGTGGTGAATGATGTCTGTGGTTCTGTTATACTGTTGTAGCTGCTTATAGTTTGGGGTTTACGTTTTTAAATGTAATAAATAGGTTGCATTAATTGCTCATACATACATAAGGCAATGTTTTCAAGACTATTCAGTTTTAAGAAAAATCTGCATAATTTTCAAAACTATAGACTATATGTAGTATCCGGTACCAACTTTACTCTCATCTGCTTGTTACCATTCTCTCCTAAATTAGTTTCTCATTTTTAAAAAAAATCTTTTTTAAAGGTACTTTTTAAAATTTTTTAAACATTTTTGGTGACAAATTTGTGACCTTTTTCATGCAAAATTGTAACTTTTTACCTAAAACCTCTTTACCTTGTGTATTTATTCTGAAAAGGTGAATAAATAAATAAAAAAAAAAACCTTATTAAAAAGGGGGCGGCGCGGTGGAGCAGTGGCTAACACTGCGGCAGCAAAGCAACTCACCCTTGGCCATGGGATCCCTGGTTTGATTCCAGCCCCTGACCAACAGTGATCTGTGTGGAGTTTGCATGTTCTCCCCGTGTCTGCATGGGTTTACTCCAGGAGTT